>APFE030948500.1:66016-88309 GCA_000404065.3 Pinus taeda | reverse complement strand
CAGCCACTATTCTTCAACAGTTTCCGCAGCTTCAGCCTTGAGGACAAGGCTAGTTTTGAGGGGGAGGGCATGTTAGGGTCCCACCCTAAACCCCTTATTCATGTCATGGGATCACGTCATAGTCAAGAGTCAATAAAGCCCATATTAATATTTGTAAGTGGTTAACCCAGTTAGTTGCAAATGGGACCACAATTAGTTGTAAATGGGCAGTAGTATTAAATAAAGGTTAAATGGACGGTAGTATTAGATAGATGGTATTAATAAAACCCACGATATTGGCCTGTGGTATTGCATGTAGGAGTCATATATAAAGGATAGAGACTCCCTGCGAGGAGCATCGTGTCTTGTTTTGTAATCAAGCTCTGCTCTATTGGAGGTTGTCCCCTCGAAGAGGCCTGTGAACATTTCTCTCTAAGTAATAAAATCTTTGCTATTCTGTGTTTTGGGTATATTTTCTTAACATATTCTGTGTTCTCGGTATTTTTCCGTGCATATTCTTGGTTCGGTATTGCTTTGCAGGTTAAGAAGCATAACGGAATCTTTTCCCAAAAAGAATTTCTCTCTCATAGTAGGGATATAGAAAACACCTATTTATGAAATACGAATCATTTTACTTTCAATTACTTTATTTATGTGTGTGTGTGGGTGTGTGCGTGTGTGTCACTTGTCAACTCCATATTGAGTAAGGAAGGAATTCTACTTAGTGAAACTTTATTTGTATTGTTGTTTTATTTAGAAAATATTTTATTTTCATTTTAAAAAAGACATGGACACATCTCCTTCATACAAGGCTTTAGAATGTGTCTTTCCCACAACAATAATATAGTTTGATTGGATTTAATTACGCCGTAAGGCGTTTCCCTCTGAAACCCATCCCCCTCTTTGCTTACCTGTCATATTGCGACACCTTACGATTAAATGTTAGACGATTCCAAAAACTTGAGCCGTCGATCAATCCTCCCTCTGAACCGTTGAGCTCCCATTTACTTTGAAGCACAATCGACTCGGCGCATGCAGCTCCCATTTACTTTGAAGCGCAATCGACTCGGCGCATGCAGCTCACCAGAACACCAGAAAACTCACTCCCAGCCTCGAATTGGCACTTGCAGCTCACCACCCAAGCCACAGATAGGCAGGTCCATTCATCCAATTTATAATGCTCTATTTATCTATCCCAACAATTTAAAATGCTCTATTTATCTCCTTATAGAAGAAAGGAGCTGATCAGACCACTTATGCTCAATAAATTGATTTCCTTTTGCCTTTTATTTCTTCTCCGCACAGACCGATTGTACCAGTTTTGAACATCGCCAGGTATAGGTTTCCCAATTGGGTAGTTCAGCATCTATGATCTAGCCATTCCTTAATGTTACCAAGACAGTAGAAAATGAAATGCAATGCAATGAAAACCCCTCTGATTCAAGGCAATTTATGAAATGGCCAGATGTCTGAAGACAGAAACGATGATGACCAGATACGTACTGGAATGCAAGCCCCTCAATGGGAATAGAGTCCAGTGTTTCTTTCTTGTTGGTTGCAACCAATGAACATGTTGGGGTTTGTATTTGCTGTGTGATTTCTCATGAAATGAACAAATGACAAATTGCTGGCAAACACATTGTTCTCATGATTTGACTCCATCATTAATTGCTGGCAAACACCATATGCCAACCTGCACTTCAACTTGGCTTTGCATTCAAGTTTGTTAAATTTCTTTATATAAACTTTGAAATATAGGCCTATCAGACCAGCTTATATGGGTTTGAAATGGTTGCCATATAATCCAAGATTCTGTTAATATATCTATTTAATTCTACCGTATTATTTGTTATGTGTAGTTTCTGCACTGTATCGTTGTTGTTGGCTGTCTTCGTGCGAGTGTCATCATAGGCTGGACATTAATGGATCCCTGATTAATTGGTTAACTAGTTGTGTTCACAATTATTTTAATACACACATGCCCCGGATCTTAAGGAGTAATATTTTCGTTGAATCCAATATATGATAGCTCAAATCCAAGAGACGTTGCTTGTTAGACCGATTGTGCCTGTTCTTTTAGTCTTTTACATTTCTAAGAATAGGCAGTGGCATCTTTACAACGTTGTGTCTGATTTGACCCTGCAGGATTTTATAAGGTAAGCTTTTCTCTCTGCAGTAGGTTTAAAAAAAATTGACAGCTTGCTGCTTACAATGCTGGTTAAAGGCCTCTCTTCTAGCCAGACATGATATGGTCTATTTGAGAAACTGAAGTATAAGCTGGAAATTATGTTACCTATGAGGAACTTAATATATTTATAGCAAATCGCATTACATTCTTTTGATGTGAACTGATTCTTTTGATGTGAACTGATGTAATGTTTTTGTTACATTTATTAATTGTTAAAATCATGATCATTAAAGACATGGTTGTCTGTCGAGTTGATTGGTTAAACTTATGTCTAAAATTTAAATATCAAAGCAATGATGCACATTCTGTTGAGATTTGTCAGGGTCTAACAGATTAAACAGTGAATCCCGATCTCACCCAAATTCTGAAATAGCGTCCTCACATATGCCCTATGGAGAGATGGGGCTAGTGTGCTAGAAAGAAAGTGCAAAGCCCAAGAACAAGTGCTGGAAAATAGAAATACACTGGTCTTCCTAAGAGAAAGATGCCAGTCACAAGATGGCAGTCACAAGAGAGAATGCCAAAAATAAGTGTCCTTAGGCTCATAACACTTAGTATTTCAGATCGTGGCAAATCATAACGTCAAATACAGAATGAGAATTTGCAGCTCTTAAAACCCAGAAAGCCCATCTTTCAGGTTAATTTGTGGACCATTTTAATAGAAACAAAACAATAAAACCATTCTGCCATGGAAGCAAAATGATAAGGATGACTTGGCTTAAATTTGAAATGGCAAACCTACAAACTTCCTGAACTGTATTACAGTACTCAATTTCCTTGTTTCAAAAAGACAAGAAAATTATCAAATGAAATTTACATTTCAGTGCACCGTGTACCAATCTTTCAATATTGAATATAGATAACTTGTTCATGAAGTTTGAGGTTATTGACCTTAGTTTGACAGCACCTTGATTTCTAAAACCGCACTAGATTTGAAGGAAAATCAGGGCCATTGCCTCCAATTCTATCAATCAATATCTGACACAGGGAGATAATGAATTTCATCTCAAACACTCTTTTGTACAGAAGAACATCTTGAACTCTTTCACCTCTAAAACACATGGTCCTTAATGACAACAATAAACAAGTTTGCCAGCATATACAGATTTGTTGACAGAGCAGTGTTGCTTCCTACATTACACCATAAGGGAACATAAAGAGCACACTTACATGTACAAGTTAGATTCAGTCCCTCACTTTTAAGTTTTGAGCAATTGCATTCCTTCCATTGATGAATGGTTGGCTGAGAAATGGCATATGCAACTGGCACAACACTCATGGGAGTACCAGGAACCACTGATCCTGGAAAAGGTCCACTTGAAAGTTGAAACATAGGGAACATGTCTAGGAGGAATCATGATGGGAGTACCAACAATAGAACTAGCAGGCCCAACAATAGGTTGACCCACATGAGGTCCATATGCAACAACTCTTGGTAGAGATGGTTGAGACAAACTCTTAGGAGGCTTTCCCGCAGCTCCTGCGGAACCATTCTCTTGACCTGTGATAGGTCCCTGTGGTGTTGATGTGTCTCCATCGTTCACGCTAGTGATATCATGGATACTAGACTGTATTCTGTCTTTGTTTGCAGAGTTCAGACGGTTATAATATTTTTGAGCATGACTAGCCACCTGGGTAGGAGTCCTAGATATAGCGCAATTTCTAGAGATGCTACGCCAGTCACCTTTACGAAACTTGTCCAGTCCAAGCAGAAATAACCTGCTTCAGCAAGAAATTTATTTGCATAACTCAGTTATAAAGTTCAACCAGGCATACTCTATGACCTCCTTCCCTATCCTAAAACTTTTATGACAGACCTTTCCATTCCTATTATTATGGCACTCAATTGCACTTGTAATAGATCTTTACTACATTTTACAACAAGTGTTCAAGAAAAAGAACAAATAAACATGTGGATTACTGTTTGCCATAAACAATGCCTAAGCAGGCATCCTGCATCTATCTATAGATGACGGTGCTCATATTTAGTAGTCTGCCATCATCACTGGAGCATATATTTCTTATGCCCATAACAACTCCTCAAGATTGGAAGAGTGACCAATAGTTCTCGCAACATCAATAGAACAAACCTACCTTACCAAGACCACATAGAAAATACATAGCAGGTTGTATTAATGCAATGGATATTGAAACTCAAGACAAGAAACAAGAAATGCCACCCACTTTATGCCTTACGGCGTTTTTTTTGCAACATCTGATGCAAATGCTAGTTGTAAAACATATTATTATTATCCATTTTTAAGGTCACAACCAAGCCAAACACCAAATTGGTGTATGTGAGCCCCTTGTTTGTGGGACAAGGGACCCACCTCCACGTAGCGATTTGAATGTTAAGTCTACGAAGGCATACATACTCTACCCCCCTTTGGTTTTGAACCTGTCACCTCTTAGAAAGAAACACATGCTCTTAACTATTTGATTTTGGTTTAGCTTGAATAAAAATTTGAAATTAAAAATGTGTCAATTTAAAAACCTACCTTCAATAGGTGTGTCTCTTTTGGAATTGAGTTTCCAAATTTTTAATTTAATTATCACTAATTAATTGGTGGGATGGTGGGGATTTAACCTCCATGGAATATTCACATATTTTTTTTATTAGTATAGAGGATTGAGATTTATCTCAAAGATAATTATGTTCTTTTTTGCTTTTCAATTTAATTAAAAAAAATTATAAAATAAAATAATACAAAATATTTTGATTGTAACATGAGTATGGTTTTTTGGACATGTGGATTTGATCAACCATGGTATTGTTGTGGTATTGTAACAAAGTTTATTTAGAGATTAATAATCTCCATGATAAAGTGAGCGTAAATCTCTTCGTTATTAGATATATTTTTAAACATTTTAATTTAATATATTAACTCATTTTATAATTAATAATAATAATTAAAAAAAATTATAATTTAGTTGAATTTTTATAATTTTGTAATATAAAATGTATTTTGATGTTTATACGAACTTAATTAAAAACACAACAAAATCACCATACTCCACACACCACAATTTCCGCCAAATTTTCATAAGAATCAAATAAAAAATAAAAAAACAAATGAAAAAAATTTCAAAAAATCTAATTTTGAAAAGGTTTAAATCATTTTTTTAATAGTAATATTTAAACCAAATTTGACCTCAAACATGGTACGATCGAAATGCGGAATATCCCACGCACTGGAAAGTCTGGAGGAGAGAATGTTTTTCGGTGGTGACGACGGTGCACCCCTGCTTTACAGTTGGAAGTTTAGGAGTAGAAATTTGAATACAAATAAACATATTCTTATATTTTCCACCCATAAACAAGATGAAAAAGTGGTAAATTAATGCTTGGTTTAATGCCTAAGACTTAATATCTATTTCTCCCCCAAAAAAAATAAAAAAATTAAGTAAATATGAATAATTAACTTTTTATCAATAATTTGACCAGTTAAAATTTGGGATAAAATTTAAATATTTTTAGCAAGGTTCAAGTTTGGAGTTGTCATTTCCATTAAGCTTCATATGTTATTCATTGTTATTTTATGCTTTGATCAAACCCTCGGCTCTATGTGGAGGTTGAAGGAAACCCCTCTTGGGAACTAGCTATGAGAGAGAAGTACAATTCCTTTGTGAAGAATAACAGTTGTGAATCGGTGTCTATTCCTCCCAATGCGTTTTCCATCACTGATAAGGGATTATTGTCGGCTTGAGATTAGCCAAGATGGTAATGGTATCAAGTTGAATCAATCAAGATATGGTAGTGACATTCTCTATAGATTTCACATGACTAGTTGCAAGGTAGCTCCTACTACTTTCCTCTCCAGAGTTAAGCTAGAGGATGGCGGTGCCACAACATTAAGGTACTCTACTAGATATCACCAATTTATTGGGATTATTTTATACCTTATGCATTCTAGACAAAACATCTCCTATGAAGTTGAAGCAATTACCATGTACTGCAAGAATCAAAGGATCTACAATAGAAAGTAGCTAATAGGATTCTTATATATGTCAAGGTCATTGCTACTTATGGATCACACTATGCAACTGGAACTTCCTTGGATCATATTGGTTATATAGATGCAACTTAGGCTAGTGTTAGAATAGATTGCAAGTGTACATCGGGATATGTTCTCTACCTTGGTTTAGGTCCCATATGTGTAGGTTTTAACCCTGTATAGAAATTACCTGCAAATGAATTCTTCAAACAGAAAAATAAACAATGGTGAGAACATAAAACAAATATACATAAAGATTTTCCCTTGGATCCCAAAACCGGGACTACCAAATTGATTTTTCATAATTTTCCTCCTAATGTTAGAATACATATGTATACATCCTGAATCATTCATAAACTTCAATCCATTAACCTTGGATTAGAACATAATCATAGTTCCCTTGATTGGATCTACAAAATACCATGGGCAAAAAACCATCCTGCCCAAAGCGATGTGCAAAACCCATGCACAAAACAATGGGTAGGTTCGCCCACCATCTTTAGGTCTGCCCCCCATCCTTGGGACCTCGGTCCGCCCATCTATTATTGGGTTCCAATGTTCTCCCACTTGTTGTTTTCTTTCTACATAGGGGGTCACAAGAGATCTTTGTCGTTGGTCCAGGCATGCAATGCCCATTGTTTCTCTATACCAAGAAAACTTCTCAGTGCTCACAAACTTCGTCAATGCATCTGCAACATTCTTCAAGTGTCCACCTTTACTAGTAACACCTTTTTGTCCTCAACCATATCCTTCACAAACTGATATTGAACATCAATTTGCTGTGTCTTCGAATGATAAGCAAGGTTCTTAGCCAAGAAAAAATCACTTTGGCTGTCATAGTCTATCCTTATAGCTCGGTGCACCAACCCCATACTTGAACACAAGCTCTGCAACCAAACTACTTCCTTGCTTCCATGAGTTGCTACCATGTATTCAACCTCTCTAGTTGAAAGTGCCACTACAAAATGCCTCTTACTCATCCAAATTGCTCCTCCAAATAGGTTAAATACATACCCACTTGTAGATCTTCTTTGATTCGAATCTCCATCCCAGTTTGCATCAACAAAGCCACAAATGTCCAAAACTCTGTCCAATATTGGTCTTCCTTGCTAGCACAAACCATAATCACTAGCGCCATGAAAACACATGAAAACCAACTTCACTATTGTCTAGTGCTCCTTCCCTGGTTTCGACATAAACCTGCTCAATACTCCCACTGCATGTGCAATGTCTCATCTCGTGCAAACCATTACATACAATAGGCTACCATCTGCACTCCCATATGGAAAACGAGACATGTTCTCTACATCTTCTTGTGTCTTAGGACGTTGTTCAACAAATAACTTTACACCTACAATAATAAGAAACTTCACCAGTTTACTATCTTGCATACTAAAGCTCTACAATATAGTCTTGACATACTTCCTCTAGTTTAACCATAGCTTCATGATTTCCCGATCTCATTTAATTTCATACCCAAAATATATTTTGTAGCACCAAGATCCTTCATGTCAAATTTGGAGGACATTTGGGTCTTCAAATCCTAGATAATTTCTTCGTTATTTCCAGTTAGCAACATATCATCAACATACAAGATCAAATAAATAACACAGTCACCAATTAATTTAAAATACACACAAGGATCCACTTTTCTTTTAGTGACACCAAGTCCCCGTATATATGTATCAAATTTCTCATACCACATCCTTGGTGACTGTTGTAACCCATACAGAGACTTTTTTAACTTGCATACCGGTTCTTTATTATCCTTGACCACAAAACCTTCATGTTGATTCATGTAGATATCTTCTTCTAGATCCTCATGAAGAAACATTGTCTTCACATCCATATACTCTACCTCAAAATCAAAAGCAGTATCAATAGATAAAAGAAATATAATCGAAGCTGACTTGGCAACAGGAGAAAAAATATCATCAAAATCAATTCTTGGCACCTGGGAATAAACTTTTGCTACCAAATGGGCTTTGTGTTTCTCCACCTTTCCTTCTGCATTCATCTTCTCCTTAAACACTTATTTTCCTCCAATGGGTTTCCTTTCAACCGAGAACTCCACCAGATCCCAAGGCTCATTTTTGTCCAAAGATGCCATTTCATCAACCATGGCTTCTTTCCAGAGTTTTCCATCCTCTGAATCTATTTCCTCCTTGATAGTTCTAGGATCATCATCAGTAATAGATAAAGAAAAATTTGAACAGAAGGTAGATGGACTATACCTTTTTGGTTTCCTTCTCTCTCAAATTGATCTTCTCAAAATTGGAGTTTATGGCTCTTCCTCTTCTGGTTCTTGTTCTGCTATAGAGTTTGATTCTTCCTCCTTTAGCTCAAACTCTATATTCTCAGATTCCTTTAGTAGGACTTCATGTTTAATAACATCTTTCACCTATCTAAAGACCACATCTCGGTTGTACACAACCTTCCTTATTTCTAGGTTCCAAATCTTATAACCTTTTAAACCATACTTATACCCAATAAAGATGCACCTTCAAAATTTACTATCCAACTTAGTTTCTTCACCTTTGGAACATGAACATATGCATCACAGCCAAATACCCTTAGATGTCAAAGAGAGGGTTTCTTACCAATCCATACCTCACATGGATACTTATCCTCTAATGATGATGAAGGTGATCTATTAAACAGGTAACATGTAGTCTCCACTACCTCTTCCTATAATTCTTGTCATAACCCAACACCACTAAGCATACTTATTTCCTTTCCCATCAATGGCATGTTCATTCTTTGTAAAACTCCATTGTTCTTAGGTCTATATGGAGTATTCTTCTGGCATGCTATACCACACTTCTTATAGAACTCTTAAAATTCCTTCTTGTAGAATTCTCCACCATTATCTGCCCTTAATGCCTTGATCTTCTTCTCTATCTGATTTTCCACCAGAGCCTTAAATTCTTTAAACTTGTCAAAGACTTCAAATTTCTTCCTGAGAAAATATATACATGTATTCCTTGAGAAGTCATTTATAAATGAGACATAGTACACAGAATTACCTAGTGATGGAACCGACATTGGTCTAAACACATCATTGTGCACAAGCTCTAATATCCCTTTCGCCCTCTTAGCACCATAGGGGAAACTCACCTTATCCTACTTACCATATACACAATGTTCACAAAAATCGAAATCCAAATAGAAATTAGACATACCTCCTACCATGCCATTACCATGCAGTATTCAAAAGTGCTTCTCTCCAATATGTCCAACCCTTTGATGTCATAGCATGGTCTTTTCTCCAGAGACCACTACGTTTCCTGCTTCACTTTCACGAACCACATAATCGTTGCACCTATCAATAATAGTGCTACTTAGAAGCTTGTGCAGAGTTCCAATCTAAACTCACTGCATCAATACCAGTTCTCCCTGAACCATCTTAGAGGTATCTTTCCCGAACATTGTTTTTACACCTGCATCATCTATCTTTATTACAAAAATGATATTTCTAGCCAATGCAAGAATATGCAGAACACCAGGAAGTGTTCTAATCCTTCCACCTTGAAAATTAAGCTTCAATTTTTTGCATGTGATGATTCTGACCTTCCTATCATCCCCTAAAAAGACATCACCACCATCATATTTCTTATACTCGTAGAACCACTCCCTATGGGGAGTGTAGTGAAAGGATGCATTTGATTAAATCAAGCATGCCTCATGATCTACATGTGTACTTGAAGAAGAAGCCAAGTATACATACCCACCTTCATCTGAGGTGGTTTTCGCCTCTACAAAAGGAGCATCATTAGATCCCTTTCCTTAAATTCTCAAGAGCTTTAGATCTATAGTCCTTTTTGTAGTTCCCTTCCTTTCCGAATTTCCATCATACCTTTAAAGGTTTTCCTGGAGATTTAGATCTCCCTCTAGATTTAGATCTACCACTCGAAGAATTATTTTTTCTTCTGTTCTGAGACTGTCCTGATACATACAAGACATCTCCGTTATGGCTCTCCATATTTTTTAGTCTCATCTCCTCCAATAGCAAGGATGAGACTATTTTATCAAACTTCAAGGTAGGTGTATTGCTACCCATTGCAACAACCAGACTATCCCACGAATAAGGGTAGAGAACATAACAAACTAATGCACTTATCTTCATTTGAAATTTTTATATCAACAGATAGCAATTGTCTTACCACAGTATTAAAAGTGTTTAGATGCTTTGTCACTGAGTCTCCATCCTTTATCCTTAGGTTATAAAACTTTTCCCACAGGAATAGTTTGTTCACTAAAGAGTTAGATTGGTACAAAGTCCCTAACTTGACCCACAAATCCTTCACCATAGCTTCCACTTATACATTCAACACTACTGAATCTAAAAGACATAATCGTGTTGTGCTCTTCACCTTCCAATCTAACTTTTCCCAGTCTTCCACCAGCATTCATGTCGGTTCTGTGCCTAGATCTACAAAAATCCACAGATCTTGATCCATCAACAAATCCTCAATCTTGAGCTTCCAAAACTCAAAAATCTAACCATTAAATTCCTTGATCTCTATCTTTCCATTTTTCACCATCTTCTTTCACTGCAAGAATCGATCCCGCATATCTCCCATTGAACATGGTCTACCACAGGCTTGAGAAAAACCCATCAGCAAAAAAGGAATCCCCTTGAAGTTGAAATAAATTTGATGTAGGTTTTAGCCTTCTACATAAATTACCTACAAACGAATTCTTCAAACAGAAAAATAAACAACGGCGAGAATAGAAAACAAATATACATAGATATTTTCCTTAGATCCCAAAATTGGGACTACCAGATTTATTTTTCATTATTTTCCTTTCAATGCTACAATAGATATATATACATGACGAAGTGTTCATAAACCCCAATACACTAACCTTGGATTAGAACATAGTTGTAGTTCCCTTGACTAGGTCTACAAAATACTATGGGCAGAAAACCATAATGCCCGAAACCATGGGTAGGTCCTCCCACCATCTTTAGGTCCACCCCTCATCCTTGGGTCCGCATAAAAAAAATTCCCCCACCTAACCCCCTCGTTGTTTTCGGTGAAATGTACAATGTCTGATATAGTCATGAAAGAATATAACACATACCCAATAATATGTTGGTTAAGCAAGAGGAAACACGCTATTGCTCTTTTATTAGTAAAGCTAGGGTACAAGCGTGTACTGAAAATTGTTACTTAAGACATTTTGTTGTAACACTTTCTAGCAAACCTTGGTGTAAATATTGAACTTCATATAGTGATATGGTGTGATAATCAAAATGCACTTAAGTTTTGAAGGGACCCAGTTCAAAACAATGAACTAAGCATAGACCTAGTGCATAGGAAAAAAATTAAGCACATTGAGGTTCACATTCACTAAATTGGCACAAAGTTCCATATAGGAGTCATTGATATGCAATATTTTCCTTCTTTTGAGCAAACTACATACATCCTCACCAAGAGTTTCACTTAGAAAAGTTTCATATCATTATGGGAGCTCTTAGGAGTGAAGGAGACAACTACTTAGTAGTTGAACTTGACATAATCACTCTTGTTTGAGGGGGATTTTGTTCCCAATGGGTTTCCCTCTTTACCTCGCTTTATCTTTTATTGATGTTGCATACCAGTACCTAACATGGATGATTTTTTTAGGTTTCATTCATAATCTCACTCTTGAATTTTGCTTCAAGGGGGTGTTAGGGTACATTGCACTTAGTAGTTCATTAGGACCTTATCAAGATCTACTCGAGCCATCATTTGATCCTCTTATATATATTATTAGGTTCACATATGACCACTTTTATTTCACTATTAGATATTCCCTACCATTTGGGATCATGTCCTTATTTTAGCATTTTCTATTTTTAGTAAGTCTATTTTTAGTAGGGGATGACATCTAGGATGACACATGGTGTTGATTGGACTATGACTGGAGGATGGCATACCTGATTACAATCCCTTTATGTGCATTAATTAATCCATACCTTCTACTAAAGTGAGTACACACTTTCTTTCTTAAATTTAGTAGTTGTTGCCTAAGTCCACTCACCACCACTTGTTAGTTTACTTTTAGATGCATTTATGGAGTTTTATTGGGAAGTTGTAGCGTGTGAAAATTATTACATTTGTTTTAACTAATTTCTAACTCCAATAAATTTCGTTAACTCTACAATTATACAATTTGCTAATTTAGGTTCTTCTTGTCTGTTTTGGGAATCATTAAAAATATAGGGAATGTGCTTTTATAGTTAACTAAGTGCTTACACTAGAAACCTCAACCTAATTAAAATTGGTTATTCCTCTTGGTGAGTCTATATATTATATTCATGTTAAAAAATAATAACACATTATGTTCTTATATCATATCTCTTGAGTAATTTGAATTATCTCTTTGGTTAGTCAATTTTTCTCCTCTCTTGTTTTGTAGCAGATAGTCTAGTATTTGTTTACATATAGATCTTGAGCTTATGTTTAAAATCATACACTCTAGAATGTGGCTCTAACTCTAGATATATGTATTGCTTGTGGTTATAGCTACTAGCTCTAGTTCTAACTCACTTATTCCCACAATATAAAAGTATTCTCTTTGACAAAATATCCAATTATGAACTTCAGACTTAATATACATTCCCATTTCCATCTAAATCTTAGAAATATCCCACCTTGGGAACCAGTAAACCTAAGTTGATTTCTATTCTATATTCAGTGTAATCCCAATAAGCTATTCCATCATGTATAAGTCCCTCAAAAGGAAGTGTGGCCTACCATCTCATACTAGGATCAATTTCTTCACAACATGGAAACACCTCTTTAGTGCTTGCAAGCATGCCATGGAGTTCTCAATAACTCCTACCTCCAATGTAATTGACCTTTATGCATTACTCTTCAATTTGTCTTCAATAAGGAAAACTTATTTTGGAAGATTGTAGGCAACAAATGTAATGGGGATGCCTTGATGGCTAGAATTGACTTGCTATCATTTTTTATGGTTAGGCAAATCTAGTGTCTTACTATATCTCCTTGGACAACTTCATCTCCAATGAATTGGAGATGTAGGCTATGAGCCCCAGTATTGCAACAAGAATGTCACAACTCTGAAGGTTACCAACTTAAATTATCAACCTGGGGTTTGTACAAACTTAAGAGGTATCGAAACTATATGTGCAACATGCAATGTGTCCTTCTTTCGTCGATCTAATGCAATGAAGTGAATGCCATGAAATCTAAGCCTAAAGTAATTGTAGAAATGCAAAGGAAACCTAATTACTTTTGCAGAGAGGAAAACCTAGTTACTTTTACAAAAACGAAAGGCTATTCTACTTTGCATGAATGTAAATGTTAATCCTATTGGTAGAAATGTAAACATTAACATATTTGCAGAGTGTGAATGTTACATCTAAAGGAAGGCTAGTCTATGCAATAGAAAGAGAAATGTTGGAAATGGAAACCATAGCTTAATATGTATGAAACAAAATGAAATCATTCTTCAATAACTACATTGTAGATGATTTGTCAACAAATTTCATAAGGTGCTTCATAAACTAATCATGAAAATCATCATTATCCTCTTCAAGTCATGAATCTGTCCACTAACAATAACTGCAGAGGTGAATTGCAATGGAGAATAGGAAAGGCTTAATAGGTTTTTGGTCTTACTCAATCATGGTTTTGGATCCTAGGAGTAATTATTCAAGCCTAAGGGGAAAAAATCAAGCTTTTGGAGCAGATCTGGTCAAGTTTACACGTGCTATAGGAGGCCCCGTTTTGCTATAGGAGTGAAATCACTTGCTAAAATTCCAAGTAAATAAAATGCAAATGGGATGGAAATATTTTTTTTATTAAATAGGATTTATTAGGACTCCATTCCAAGTGGAATCACTCCAAAATACCTTGCGAACATGTGGTTAAAAATAATAGAAAATTACCACTTAAAAAACTGGAAATTCAAGAACTAGTGAGCTAGTTAACCTACCAAATGTCTAACCTAATAAAGTGAAAATGCTATGGGGATTTTTTTTTATTAACTTTAATGTTTTTATGAATTAATACAAATGTAATCAACTCAAATGAAGCTCATTAACATGTTTTAAAATAGAATAAAATTACTACTATCTTGCTACAAGGGTTTCAAGAAATTCTAGATTTATGAGCTAGTAAACCAATCCAAGTAGCTCAATGATGAATATGACTTTTCGAAGTTGTTCGAAGGCTGAATATTGATTGTGACTCTGTAAATAACCTAAAAAATAAATAACTTCAATCATTTATCCAATGAAACCTACAACAAAAGAGCCATGAATAGTAAATGCATAAATAAGAGATGCAAGTGAAAAAAGACATTCAAAGGAAATAAATAAATTGTACAAGAGGGATATGAGGCTCTTGATATGGCCAAGCCGAAGGAAACACAAAGTCATATGAAAGAAACCAAGCTTTGGAAGCTAAAAATGGCACCAAATTTCATTATTTGAATCAATCCAACTACATCCCTACTAGAAATGAAAATGGAGTTGCTAGATAACAAGTTTTCTTGACAAGAAAACTAAGAAATACATGCCCCTAGAGGAAAATTATAATTGGTAATAAAAAGTGACGAGGAAACATTCTCCTGAGAAGGATACAACATTCCCCTCCAAAATCCCTCAAAAAGTGGATCTAGTTTCCAACACTAAGAATTTGCATTAAATGACAGGGAACACATTCCTAGATTTTCTCAATCACTAGAGCTCAAGAGTTTGTTCAATAATTTCATAATATCTTGTTCATTTACTATCCAATCTTTGTCCATCATGTATTAGGGAGAAAGTCCCTATATTATCTCATTCAGAATTTACTCCATATTCTCTCAATATCCTGCAAAAATAAATAATATTAGGCATATAATATGCAATTAGCTCTAAACCTTCCTAAGAACATATAGTCTAGAAGGAGAGATTTAATATAGTCTTTATGTGCCTAGGAAAAGTTAGATGGGCCTTATTTTACGATTAATTTGGAGGCCCATCAGTAGGTAATATTTTATCTCTGCAAGATTCACTTTCCATGCTCTCCTCTTGGTTGTGTAGTTTTTAGGATGAAGCTTTGGGTAAAGTTACTAAAAATTTTCTTCTCAATGTCCTTTCAACTTATAATGGTGTGAAAAGTTACTATTACTAGTACAACTTGGATTGCTTGACATATTCTTCATTTCCATGTGCCTCCAAGTTTGTTGTTAGAATGGAGAATCCTTCTTTCTATTCCTCCTTTGAAAGTAATATATCATTTGGCATGTGGCTTGTTACTCCTAGAAAGATTCCCTCTAATGGCCTTTATTCCCATGGAATTAACATTCTTTTGCATACTAATAGTTCACAATGTTATGGCCTCTCTTCTTACATCAATGATAAACAAGATATGCCTTATTTGAAGAAGGTTTCTTGTTCTTCTTCTTCTTCCTTCCTCGAATACTTGGTTTGTTGTTTCTTCTAAGTAATAGTGCAAGTTAAGTCCTTTCAATTTCTTTACCACTACCCTTTTCCATTCTTCCATAAGAAGGATGAGGTAACAGTGGGATACCATTTCCATCTGTTGCTTCAAATATTACATGTATTTTCCTTCACAAAATGGTCTTTGCTATCATGGGCATCTCCATTCTACCATCAATTCCTAAGCCTTCATGCTTGATGCTCTGTGCAAATACAATGGGGCTTACGATTACTTGAATTCACTTTCCTATTCCTTGTCAATCATATTCCATCTACCTTATGAGATTAGAACCAATGGCTCTAGTATTGTTTTTTAAAGTCACCAATCTACTCTAGAGAAATGTCTTTGGAAGGTGAGATTACCAAGGTGGTATTGGTAATGGTGTTGGCATCCACAGTGGAAATGAAAGGTTGCATCACTTTTTGGTGCTCTTGGATGACTAATTGGAGTTTTTCCAACATCTCTTCTTTCTTTTCCAACTCTTGTTGTAGTTGTTCCATCATCCATGTGAGCATATCTTTTGGGCATCTATCCATGTAGATGACCTTCTTGCCAAGTTGCACTCTATGCTTGTCCCAATCTATCATGGAAATGGTGAGTGAGTCATGGCATTCTTCACACTTTTTTTTTAGCAATGGTAGTAGTTTGGTAGAGTTATCAAGGTTTTTCTCCATGACTTCAGTCCTCTAGTTGAACTTTTGCACTTGCTCCTTCAAGTGTAGAGAAGAACAATGTATGCATAAATGTTTAGTTTTGTTTTATGCAAAACACTCTTTTTTATCAAGACCCTTTTCTAATATTCTTCTTAAGGTTAATATTACAATATAATATTTTTTAAGGTTATTATTATAAATTTTTATAGTCAAATATAGATTATGATTTGCAAATATTTCAAAGGAATTAACATAAAAATTGTAGTAAACCAACTTAGATCCATCTTAACTTGAGACTTATCATACCCCTAGAGGTATTGAATACTTAGTGGTACAAAATTTAGTCCATGGAATTTTCCTCAAGTTTTGTACTCTAACAATGGTTTGAACCCATAAGGATTTGATCCCTCTTAGTGTGTGATAGATTTTGAGTTAAAACTATCTAAGCTAGTGCATGGGTGTGTGTGTATCGAGTTTCTAACTCCATGTTGAACACATATGGAAGCACTCATATTCACTTCATGTTGAACATGTATGGAATCACACATCTTCCCCTCATACACACATGAATACTGCATTATAAAATATGCATATTTTCCAATAAGAATCTCTCTCTATCTCTCTCTCTCTCTCTCGACCTTTTTCTTCTTCCTTCCTCAAATACTTGACTACTTGTTTCTTCTAAGTAATAGTGTAAGTTAAGTCGTTTCACTTTCTTCACCACTACCATTTTCCAATCTTCCATAAGAAGGATGAGGTGACAATGGGATACCATCTCCATATGTTGCTCCAAATATTACATGTATTTTTCCTTCACAAAATGGTTTTTTCTGTCACGGGATTCTCCATTCTACCATCAAATCCTAAGCCTTCATGCTTGGTGCTTTGTGAAAATACAATGGGGCTTAGGATTCCTTGAATTCACTTTCCTATTCCTTGTCAATCATATGCCATCTACCTTAGGAGATTAGAACCAATGGCTCTAGTATTGTTTTTTAAAGTCACCAATCTACTCTAGAGAAATGTCTTTGGAAGGTGAGATTACCAAGGTGGTATTGGTAATGGTGTTGGCATCTGTAGTGGCCATCAAAGGTTGTGTTTCTTCTCGGTTCTCTTGGATGACTAATTGGATTTTTTCCAACATCTCCTCTTTATTTTCCAACTATTGTTATAGTTGTTCCATCATCCATGTGAGCATATCTTTTGGGAATCTATCTATGTAGATGATCTTGTTGCCAAGGTGTATAAGCTGCACTCTATGCTTGTCACAATCTATCATGGCAATGGTGAGGGAATCATGGCATTCTTCACACTTTTTCCTTAGCAATGGTATTAGTTCGATGGAATTATCAAGTTTGTTCTCCATGACTTTAGTCCTCTAGTTGAACTTTTGGACTTTCTCCTTCAAGTGTAGAGAAGAACAATGTATGCATAAATGTTTAGTTTTGTTTTACACAAAAACACTTTTTTTGTCTCAAGACCCCTTTCTAATATTCTTATTAAGGTTAACATTACAATATTTTTTTTTTTAAGGCTATTATTATAATTTTTTTTATAGTCAAATATATATTATAATTTGCAAATATTTCAAAGGAATTAACATTAAATTTTTAATAAACCAACTTAGATCCTTCTTAACTTGAGATTTATAATACCCCTAGAGGTATCAAATAATTAATGGTACAAACATTAGTCCATGGCCTTTTCCTCAAGTTTTGTACTCTAACAATGGTTTGAAACCATAAGGATTTGATCTCTCTCAGTGTGTGATAGACTCTGAGTTAAAAAGATCTAAGCTAGTGCATGGGTGTCTGTGTATCAAGTTTTTAACTCCATGTTGAACACATATGGAAGCACTCATATTCACTCCATGTTGAACATGTATGGAATCACACATCTTCCCCTCGTACACACATGAACACTGCATTATAAAATATGCATATTTTTCCAATAAGAATTCCTCTCTCTCCTCTCTCTCTCTATATATATATTATATATATATATATATGGGAACAAATTTCAAGAATAATGTATTTGAAGTATATATATATTGAATTGAAAACACATTATTCTTGAAATGTATTCCTATATATATAGTGTTTCAACTCAATAATGCTTTTAATTAGAAAACTTATACTTATATTTGTTTTTTATACATTATTCTTTTCTTTATAAATAATTTGTTTTTATTAACAATGTTTTTTTTATTTTTTTTTATTTTTTTAACATTTTTTTTTACTTAGTAACGGTTTTGTTTTTATTTTATAAAGGATATATGTAAGCTCTAAATTAAATATAGAAGAAAATTATATATGTGAACTCTAAATTGAATACAAAAGGAATTATATGTATCTCTTTCATAAATGTAAATTGTATTTTATCTTTTTTCAGAGGAAAGTGACCAAATTGGGAGGCCAATCCCCAAGGAAGAATTGAATGGGGTTTTAAAATCATTAGCTACGGATAAGAGCCCTAACCCATATGGATAGTGTATAGAAATTTTCCAGTATTTTATAGACATCATATACAAAGAATTCTTGGTGGAGACAAAAGAAATGAAAACTCTTTATTCAATATTGGTGTTTATCAATGCTACTTTTATAGTTCTCATGCCTAAAGTGAAAAATCCTTCTATTTTCGCCAATTTCAGGCCAATTTCCTTATGCAACAAAATGTATAAAATGACTACTAAAACCATTGCCAACTGCAACATCATATACAAAGAATTCTTGGTGGAGACAAAAGAAATGAAAACTCTTTATTCAATATTGGTGTTTATCAATGCTACTTTTTTAGTTCTCATGCCCAAAGTGAAAAATCCTTCTATTTTCGCCAATTTCAGGCCAATTTCCATATGCAAAAAAATGTATAAAATGACTACTAAAATCATTGCCAACTGCATGAAAGCTTCACTTTCTAGGTATATTACTCTGAAACAATTTGGTTTCTTTGACAATAAACAAATCCATGACCCAGTGGCTTTAACTCAAGAATGCTTACATTCTACTAAATCTTGAAAGATGGAAGTTTCTCTTATGAGGATTGATCTAGTTAAAACTTACGACAATGTGGATTGGAAGTTCATAATATTGATTCTTCTCAAGATTCACTTCACAGTAAAGGTTGTTGACTGGATTATGGCATGCATAACTTCTGTGAATTACATTGTCATCATTAATGGGATTTGGACAACATTCTTCAAGGCCTATAGAGGTCTTATATAGAGATGCGCTATATCACCAATGTTGTTCCTTTTGGTCATTGACGATCTAAGCAACGGTATTCATGATGCAATATCAAAGGGTATCATTATAGGATGCATGATTACCAAGAATATTCATATTTCACATACCATGTTTGTAGACAATGTTATTTTCATTGGACAAATTTCTATAGTGGAATGTCATCAGTTTCGAAGAAGCCTCGAGACTAAATACGAATAAAGGAAAATCTATTCTTATCTCAACATCGAAGGAGGAGGAGGTTATTAAGGAGATAACTCGTATTTATGAGGTGGAATTGATCACCATGGAGGAAGCCTTCAAGTACTTAGGTTTCATTTAGAAACCAAACAAGCATGAAATTAGTGACTGGGAATGGCTGATAAGAAAAATCGAACACAAGATGTCATTATGGTCGAATAAGTGGCTCTCGATGGGAGGGAAGTTGTTTATGATGAAATCAATCCTTCAAAACATATCTATATACTAGATGCATCTTTTCTACTTGCCTAAAGACATGTTAAAAAAAATTGATGCCATTATAACTAGGCTCTTATGGGTCAGGTCTAGTCTCCTAAGGAAGATCCAATTACTTCGCTTAGAGGTGTTATCTCGACATGAAAAGGGTGGAGGATGGGGCATTAAGGACACAAAAAGTTCTAGTAAGGCTTTAATTGTCAAGAATTTATGGAGAGCATTACAAGGAAAAGGTATATAGCTATAGGTTATAAAGGAAAGACATCTAAAAAATAAATAGGTTGAGGAATGGATTAAAAAGAGGGCTCCAGAGAAGAAGCTAGCATCATATATATGGAGGAGCATGATAAGAAATGAACATTGGGTACTTGGAAACTTAAAATGGGAGGTCTGTAGGGGGAATAAGATTGAAATTGATCTAGATGCCATAAAAGGAGTGGAGGGAGTGCATACTCTCTCTTTTCCTCTCCTAGAATACATACATGAGAAAGGGTATTACTTTATGAACCAAATCTATACTAATCGGGGCTTGCCGTCTGTTACAAGTTCATAGCTTGATATATTTGAATTGGGCATGCCAGAGGAAATATCACCATAATAGACCCTTTTCACTACTCAATTATCTCTAGCTGATGTAGAATTTTATGAGAAAGAAGACAAGCTATCATGGGATGGCAGAATGAATCAAGAGAAGATATCAATTAAAGAGATATACATATTCATAATATAGGGATGTGGTCCAACCGATAACACCTCCTGGTTTCATAAGTCTTTGAAATGGGACATACCTCTGAAACTGAAATGTTTTATATGGCTAGTGGTCCAAAACTGGATTTTAACATGCGATAATCTCCTCACCTCAAAAAGGGTTTTGAGGTGTCCTAGCATATGTGCTTTTTGCAAAAAGTAGTTAGAAAATGTGAAACATCTTCTTCTGTTCCGTCCTTATATAGTTTCAATTTGGAGTGGGGTCCTACAATCTCTCAATACAAATGCAAATTGGAATAGGGTTTCCATAGAGTGGTTTGAGGAGATCAATATTTATCGTACATTACCTTTCTACATTATGTGGGGCATATGGGGCTCAGGGTCCCCAGGCGTCGCGGTCTACGCTATCTAAAACGTGGCGTGCTGGATGCAATCTAAAAGGTGGATATGGAGAGTGAGGAAGTTTCATTTATAGAAGCTTTATATGTTCCAGAGAGCTGAGAATCATATACATAAGACAAGACAGCTTCACTGGAACAGCGGGTAGTGGAGATGTGGACTCTAATTTTGAAGCCGAAATGGTATTTACTTTTTATGGTACTCCCTATGTCTGACTGACTTATTTATTCATTATTTACAATTGTCAGTTTATCTGTAGCGGTTGATAAAGATAACGGCACAGCTTAATCAGAGAAGTTTTGTTTTGTTTTGTTTTTTTTCCTTAAAATAGTTTTTTTTGTTTCCTCAAGATTTATGATAATTTGGGGTGATATTACAATGTTTTTTTGGGTTTTAATTGTGTTTGCGAAAATATAAATGGATTTAATGTTTAGAAATTTTGGAATTTTAATTTCAATTATATTTTTAAGGATAAAAATAATAATATTTTGGAAAAATTTTGAAATATTTTGAATTATATATATTTAACAAATTAAATTAAAAATTTTCCAATTTTTAACTGATAAAACTAATTTAAAAATTAATTTAGAAAATGACTATAAACCATTTACTTAAAATCCTATCACTAAAGAAAGAAAAATAGCAATAAATACAACGGCCAACACAGCAGAGAACAAGGAGGAATGTCAGGAGACCACCTCACCCCAAATTTAAATAACTAAATGTATTCCAAATATACAATCTGTAATAATGTTTTCCAGAAGATATATAAATATAGTAGAAATAGAATTTCTTAATTTAGTAGAAAAATTAAAAGGAAAAACTCTATTGTAATCTATATAAAAATAAGAAAATAACATCTGAATATCTATAACAAAAAATTTTGATCTTCAAACCAAAACAATTCTCTATTAATACTACATACCTATTCTGTTAAAAAGATGAAAATAAAAATAAAAAAATACCATGAAATATAATTGCCAAAGTATTTGAAATAATTTGAGCGGAGCAAAAGTATCCTCTAAATCCATGTGAGCAGTGATGCAACCTTTTGGAATCGATATTAGGAAATTATAAACTATTTTCAATTATAAATATATAATTTTTTATTTGCTGACGGATAATATTAAACACCATAATGTAAATCAATAATTAATTTACTATTTTTTTATTCATTCCATGTATGGAATATCATATATTCTCATCCAATAAACAAATTATAAAAAA
>APFE030948500.1:51293-65219 GCA_000404065.3 Pinus taeda | reverse complement strand
ATACTTACAATATATTGAGATTATGTTTTACAATTATAAAATCCCCTAAGCAAAATAATATAAGAGTCAACAAAGTAAAACCCTCATTATATTATAATAATATTTTACATTAATTAAAAATAAAGATTGACATTATTATTTACAATTATAAAATCCCCTCAACAAAATAATATACCAGTCAACAAAGTAAGCCCTCATTATGTTAATAATATTTTACATTAATTAAAGAGAAGGAAAGATAAATGAATTTAGTTTCTTTTTACAATGATGGATCGACCCTAGCCATGATGAGGTTAGAGGTGAATACAATAACCAAATAGTCAAGTAAGTAAAATACTATCATTTTGAATTTACTTAGGGTTTGTTAAATGGCAATTGAGTCTGAATTAATAAGATATCCATAACTCATATATTTCCAACAAGAAATACTATCATTTTGAATTTAACTAGGGTATTTTAAATGGCAATTGAGTTTGAATTAATAAGATATCCATAACTCACATATGTCCAACAAGAAATACTATCATTTTGAATTTACTTAGGGTTTGTTAAATGACAATTGAGTTTTAATTAATAAGATATCCATAACTCACATGTGTCTAACAAGTTTCACATGCTTATGAGAGCCCTTACTAATAATCTACATAGTTTCTCTTTATTGGTTTGTATTTTTTGAGGAAGCCAAATTTCTAGTTCTTGCCATTCATAAGAATGAATTTTAATATAAACTTTTCTTGATTATCAAGCTTCATTTTTGGGATGGTGGGAAGCAAAAAAGAAATAAAATTTGAAAGATTCACATTATATTTTACAATTATAAAATCCCCTAAACAAAATAATATACGAGTCAACAAAGTAAGCCCTCATTATATTATAATAATATTTTACATTAATTAAAGAGAAGGAAAGACAAATGAATTTAGTTTCTTTTTACAAAGATGGATGGACCACTAGCCATGATGAGGCTAGAGGTGAATACAATAACCAAATAGCCAACAAAATAAAATACTATCATTTTGAATTTACTTAGGGTTTGTTAAATGCTAATTGAGTCTGAATTAATAAGATATTCATAACTCACATATCTCCAACAAGTTTCACATACTTACGAGAGCCCTTACTAAAAATCTACATAGTTTTCTCATTATTGGTTTGTATTTTTTGAGGAAGCCATCTTTCTGGTTCTTCCCATTCATAAGAATGAATCTTAAGATAAACTTTTCTTGATTATCAAGCTTCATTTTTGGGATGGTGGGAAGCAAAAAAGAAATAAAATTTTATAAAAAATAAAAAGATGAAACCCAATTAAGAGAAACATAAATCCGATAGGACAAAATGGTAATCTTCAAAACTCAGAACTCAAACTTTATAGGAAATAAAAAGATGAAACCCAATTAAGAGAAACATAAATCTAATTGGATAAAATGGTTAATGTTTAAAACTCAGAACCCATGCCTAGACATGGTAGTGTGGTGTGCCTAAGATTGTTACTCAACAATTCAAGTGTATTAAGATTCTTCGACATTATTAGCAATGACTCAAGAATTTTACCATTGATGTCACAACTAGCAAGAAAGCGATGAAGTAAGTCAATGAGATTGTAATGTCCTAGGGAAATTTTTTTTGTCCTAGGGTTCTTATTAAAGTTAGGGTTTCCTTAGTAGAACAATAATTCATTTAGTTACAACACAATGAACGTTCCTTCATATAATACACAATGATTCAATAGTGATAATGCCATGAATAATCAATTCAATAGAAATAAGATAGTCCCCATATTCAAAACAATGAGCGTAGTGACTGTTCCACCAATATTCTATTGTGCAAATATAAATAACCATATTTATTATTAAATAGTTCTAACTGAGTTTTTTTATCACCCAGTCTTTACTACTCTCCTACACCAAACTTGGACTATCTATAAATTTACAGATATGAGAAGATGATCACAATATGTGTGTTTTTCCTTAGACACAACTCACTCTTCATAATAGTACTACACAACAGGTTATATATCTTTGTTATAAACTCGACTATATTTTTGTGAGGGTTCAGAGCCCTAAGAGATCTGAAATACCAGAACAATAATTACCAACTTTCCCTAGGTCAGGCCACTCTTGTAATTGTTGCCTTAGAGTGGCTAAATACTAGTTCATCCTTGCACAATTTGTTCCTGTAGTGTTTCCTCAACCTTCCTTGCTTCAATATAAACATTTTCCTAGTGATTGATGGCCCTAAAAAATTGGCATCACACCTTAGTCTCCTAGTCTCCTACTCCTGAGATAGTGTGAGTTCCCAACTATGCTTTAGTTGTACCAAAATTTAATTCATTCCACAATCTGTGCCACCTTCAACTGGAAATACCACAAATTGTTGTCAAACCAAAGAGTAGCTAGATCCCACCATTTTCCAGACAAATGAATAGAGATAAAAGAGAAAATGACTAACTAGGGTGAAAAATTTCACCACTAAAACTTGTGGAGGAAAAGGGTACTTAAAACCCTCAGATCCATAACTCAAGAAAATAAATGTATTTGATCCAATTCGATGATGCTAATTTGATTCCAACTCTTCTCTATTTATAGGTTCCTTCACGGGCTCCCAAATGTGAGGGTTTTGAATGAAACCACTAATTTTGGGTCTTTTGGGCCCAACTGACCCAACTTTTACACAATGTTGCCTTGACATTGGAAAAATTGGGTTTTACCCCTTTATCAAGACTATAACCTACAGGGCTAGATAAGATATTTCTTCCTCCCTTAGCTAATCAATTGGGAGAGTAAATTAAATTCTCCCCTTCTTGAAATTGCTTTCCCTTAAGAAATTGCAAATTAAGATGTTGTAAAATTGGTTCCCCTTCTCATGTGGTGTCTTCTTTTGGTAGATTTTTCCATCTAATAAGATATTTTAAAATTACTCTACCTCTTAGTATCTTCTCTCATAATGCCATGATTTCTTTTGTAATTAGCTCTAGTGGTCCTTCTTCATCCAAAGGGGTAGTTCAATATAAGTAGTGACCTATTTCCGACAACCTTCTTGACATATGATACTTGGAAGACATTATGAATTCTACTTTCTCTTGGTAGTTCTAACTTATAAGCCACTTCACCAACCCTTCATAGAAATTTTTAAGGACCACAAAATATTGGTTTGAGTTTTTCTGGACTCCTTTAATTGAGTGTATATTATTTATATGACTGCAATCTCAAGAAAACAAGGTCTCCTACCTCAAATCTACATTATGTTCGGTGTTGGTCTACCTACAAATTTTGCTGGTTTGGGAAGCATGCATGTAAGTTTCTTTGAGTATGTTGAGAATGTATTGGCTCTATTATATCTAGTATTTAGCTAATGGGGCCCTATTGTATCCAAAAATTAAGCTGATAAAAGATGAATTATCATAGCTATATAATGTTTTGAAAGGTGTCATTCTAATAGACAAATGATAAGTGGTGACAATGCTCCCTAATGTAAAACAACTTGATCCATGCTTTTTTGTTGCCAGTTTCATAGTTAGGTATCCCTTGATCCAATTATTCACGATCTCTATTTTTCCATCAATTTGTGAGTGGTAACTTGTACTAGGGGTTAATTTTGTCCTCACTAGTTTAAAGAGCTCTTGCCAAGGTGCACCCATAAATCTACTATACTAGTCACTGAATATATTTTTTGGTAGTCCATGGAGTTTTAAGACTTCCTTAAAGAAAAATTCTACTACTTGTTTAGTTGTATAATCAGTTGGAATTGCAAGGAAATGTCTAAATTTGTTAACTTGTCAACCATTATGTAGATGCAATATTTGCCTTATACTTTGGGTAGTCCTATAATGAAGTCCATTGATATGCTTTCCCATTTTTGTTCCGAAATTGGTAAGGGTTGGAGTAAGCCTATGGGATGTGTGTGCTCGACCTTATTTTGTTGATGTATTTTTTATTTTTTTTAGTTGTGGTTCATGGACACTATTTTGTTGATGTATTATTCATTCCTTGAAATATTTTAATATGTCATCTTTTAGACCTTTCCATGAAACTACTCCTTGATATCTTAGTGGGTTTTGAAGAACCCGTGGTGTCCTCATAATGGCATGTCATGTGAAGCTTTAAATATTTTCTCTTGGAGCATGGATTTAGGGACCAGATATATCCTATCTTTATATAAATTAATGTCATTAATTATCTTTTACCTGTCATCTTGGATAAGTCCATCCCTTTGTTAGGAAGAAATACTAGAGTGTGGGGTGGCGGGGGGGTGAAATCAGTATTTTTACACAATTCAAACTTTCAATTTCTTATTCTAATTTATGTACACTACTATCATTAAGGAAAGAAGCATATGTACGTGATTGTGATTAATGCAACCAGCATATATATAAATAACTAATTTATCATTAATTTCATTAACTACTCATCTTTAATCAATGTATCATCTCTTCATTATTCATTCATTAAGTAGCATTAAATAGAAGATAGATCATCAACACATAAGAAACATATCAACACACATAAACACCAGGATTTTAGGTGGAAACCCAATATGGGAGAAAACCACCACTGTTGTCATCTTTGTCTTCTTCTTTTATTATAAAGGAAAACTTCTTACAATCTTGTACTGGCATAGACTCTAACTAGTATGCAAACACCCACCTACATAAGGCTACAACCTTCTCTCATTCTCTAACACCTACTGGAAGGGAGCTACAACCCCTTGAACTTTTTTACTAACTCCTATCAGAAAACTCAACTCCTTGTGGACCACTTTTCAAAATGTTTCAAACTGGATCCACCTTTCAAATAATCATCAAATCAACTTGTAGGCAACCTGGACCCATATCAACCATAAAACCAAACAAACTGAAGCACTGAATTTGAGACACTATCACATTCTAAATCAACTGAAATTCTGAAGATCAAGACACTGAATGAAAATCCCAACTAGAAATAATAAATATCAAATTATGTACGTGACTATACTGAATAAAACTCGTGTATAGACACACTTTCTTTGTATAATACCTGCGTACAATTCTAAGAATAATGAACACTTAAATCATTAATCACTGAATCAATCATAGACCATTTCACCAACTACAAATCATAGAATCAGTCACAAACTTCTGAACCAATTACAGATCATACACTCAGTCACACTTTTTAGCCATTAAACTTAAGCAATTCAACTAGGTCACCTCAATCAAGATAAAGACATCATTGACAGATAAAAAAAAGTAAACCAAATAACATCAAACATAGACATTAGTTAACAAATCAAACCTTGGTTGATGTACGCGACCTTCATAAGGAATATACACATATGTACGCCCTTACCATGAACAACACCCGTGTATAGATCTACACATATTGAAAAATTATTTTGCAGAATATATACACGACCCTTCAGAGGTGGATTTGCATGTATGCGATTATTCCCAAACATACTTGTGTATACATCTGAAAACTTTCGCAGCAAACACAGTTTCACTTCCAACAACCTTGATTATCAATGCTATAGACTTCTGAATAAATTTTTTAGATCATAGCATGACAATTTCATCAACATTAGACATTTGCAGCAAGTAAATCAATTAAGCATACATTTCAATATATTTCAGATCTTTTATATCTGAGTCTTCTCCTTGGTCCCTGGTGCACACCTATTTCGGATCAAATCATTCATAGACAACACAATGCTTGCACACATAACACTTTGATCTTCATCTCCTTATATAGCTTTAGCCTTAGCCAATACATTAGGCCAATCCCTTCGTAATGTCATTGGTATTATTTTACAGGATCAAATAATTGTTGTCGCACTCATTACTATGGGCCAATGCTAAGGTAAATACCCATGGTATTCAACTTACCATGGTGCAGATTATGTACGTGACTTTTCTTCAAAATACCTCCGCATGTACACGATCCTTATGCATAGTATCCATGTATGCTTTCCCAAACTTCACATTCAACATCCATCTGTCTCTGATCTGTCATGTCTCTTTTCATTATTGTTGTAGCATCTTTTCCATTCCGGATAATCATCCTATTATCATAATTTTTACATCGTTATCAAGTAGGTTTTCATCAAGACAACACATTATCCATAATGCAAAGAATCTCCCCCTTTAGACTTGGTGGCTAACACCTTGGTGTTTGGTCGCCATATGACCACCTGTAAACACTTGCAAACACACCTGAAAATACTAAGGATTCATCCAAGCATTCTTCTCCCAAACACCAAGCTTCCCTCCCCATTTGAAATCAACGACAAAGGGCTAACCAAAGCTGGATGAAGACCCTCTTTGTATAAACTGCATATAGACCATGCTTCCCCTGAGCATGTGCTAAATATATTAAAATAAAAAAATGATATTTCCTAACACCAATGACTTATTATTACATTAGATACCCAAACATTTGGGTTTACATTTTTAACTCATTATTACTTCAATTTCCCAAAATAATGGGATTACATACAAAGCATGATTTAATCCCAGTAGCCAATACATGACTGCATATTACAATGATTACATCATGGGTCTTCACATGACCTTTACATCAAGGGATAAATATGTCATATATATAACCAAAACCAATACCTCAACAATGAGTTTGTGTGATCATGATAGTTATTAACAACCTCCATATATCATATAAGAACTTGCAACATGAATATTTAATAATAGCATTTTAACAACAACATATAAATTTTAAGCAGTAACAGTAAATGAATCTAGACATAAGCACAAATATGCAATAAGACATGCTTATGGAACCATAATGCCAAAAAGATGATTTAGAGTTATAATAGGTTCTGCCCCTGAACCAACATACTACAATAAACCAATGACAACAATAGAAGACCATAATGATGAAGGGATATAGGAGGCTCCCCTTGAATCTATGCCATTTTTACCAATCAATGATATGTATAAATGAATCTCTAACTCAAAAATCATGTACATACGTGACTGTTTTTTACATATGCGTACAGAAAATAAACTATAGTAATTTATAGTCTCATCTCCCCTTGAACATGAAATACCTGTCAAAATAATTATCAGAGTGATGAATCATGAATCATTCCTAATTTTTGTTTGAGATATTGAAAGGAATAACGTGGAAGTGTTTTTGTAAATATATATGCAACTTGATCTTTTAAAGGAACATATTCCAGTTTGACCTTTTGTTAAAGCATATGTTATCTCAGAAAATGATATTTGATTGGAATATTCTTGTTTTTTGAGTGCATGCCAATATTTTTAGAGATATTTATGGCATTAGCATTGTCACAAATAAAGGTACAGGTCAAGGAAAAGTGATTTGAATATCTTGCAATATTTGCATCATCCATAGAAGTTGAGTACAACACGATGCAACATCAACATATTTTGCCTCAGTAATAGATAAAGAGATAGAGCTTTGTTTCTCTCTAAACCATGATACCAAGCGGGGTCCCAAATAAAATTCTCCTCCACTTGTACTCTTACGATCATCAATATTTTCTCCCCAATCTGCGTTTGTGTAAGCATGAAATAAAAAGTTTGCATTTTTGGGATACCATAGAACAAAATCTTGCATTCCTTGTAGATGCTTGAATATTCTCTTAATTGCTTGGGGATGATTTTCCTTAGGATTGGATTGAAATCATCCAACAATTCCAACTGCATTCATAATGTCTAGTCTTGTACTTGTAACGTAGAGCAAGCTGCCAATCATAGATCTATATTTTGGTTGATTGATTGAGGAGAATCATCATTTTGACTAAGGTTGCATCATGTTACCATTGGTGTGCATACCGACTTGCAGTCTTCCATTCCATATTTCTTCAAAATATGTTTGAGGTACTTTGCTTGAGAAAGAAAGATACAATTCTCAGTTTGTTGAACTTGATGACCAAGAAAGTATGTTAGTTCACCAAGTAGAGACATTTCAAATTCTTGCTACATAATTGAAGCAAATCCTTGAATCATAGATTCTACATTTCCTCCAAATATGATGTCACGTACATAAACAACAACTATCGAAAGTTTATCTTTATCCATTTTTGATATATAGGTTGCATCTGTAGACCCCTTTTTGAATCCTTGTAGCTAAAGGTACCTGTCAAGATGATAACACCATGCATGAGGAGCTTGTTTCAATCCATACAATTATTTCTTTAGTTTGCACACAATATTTTTATCATTTCTAAGAACGAACCCTTCAGGTTGTTCTATATAGACATTTTCTTCTAGTTCCCCATTTAAGAATGCAGATTTGATTTCCATTTTATATACTTTAAAGCTATGGAAACTTGAAAATGTAAGAAACATTCTTATGGATTCAAGTCTAGCTACAAGTGCAAATTTTTCTTCAAAGTCTATCCCTTCCTATTAAGCACAACCTTTGCATACAAGGCTTACTTTGTTTCAAGTTACTTCTCCATTTCCATTCAGTTTTTTTTAACACCCATTTTTCCCAATAATATTTTTATCATGAGGCCTTGGTACTAATTCCCATGTATGGTTCTTTTCAATTTGATCAAGTTCTTCATACATTTCATCAACCCAACATTCATCTTTGCTTGCTTGATTCAAATTTTGAGGTTCAATTGTGAATTTTGCTAACTGCAACAAAGTCTTGGGGACTACTCTCCACCCAACTGTAGGCTCAATTGCACAAAATCTTGCTACAGCTGGCCACCCCCGAGCTCTCAATCAACGTACTACTACCAGGGTATCCTTTGTCTCATAACACTATTCCCCCAAGAGAATGGATGATGGAATGCCTCTCATCTTCCTCACCATCTATTAAATAGAGCAAACATTAGAAGGGGAACCACATGCACACACTCCATGTGTCCACATGCAACTTTATTGCTTTCTTGTTTTATTTCTTTTGTTTTTTTACTTTTTATAGCTTACTGATTTATTGCTTCTTTTTTATTTCTTTAATATTTATTTAGAGCTTTGGTATTAGTTATTTATATTTATTATATTATTATTTATTTACTATTACTATTTTTTAATTTATTGTTACTATTTATTTTCTTATATTTTCATATTTATTATTTATTATTAAATATATATATTATGTTATTATTGTTATTATTATTTATTTATTTTATTTATTTACATTTATTATTAAGGGACATTACAATTGTCCCTTGATCACTCCCCTCCAGCTAAAAGTGTAATACCTTGGGGGTTATTGATAGACAAGCAATCTTAACTTTTGGTCAGGGTTTCTTGCCCTCAAGTAATTTTTCTTTTTTCTTTAGCTTCCTCTTTTGGTTGTTCTTCCCTTGGGATACTAGGCTCATCATTTGGGGTGGGATTTTCTTCATCCTTGCCGTTAGAGACTACTTCAATGTAATGTATTTTTCCTTTGCCTAAGCATCGGTTTTATAACACCCATGGTTTTGTTGATGGTGCTGGATGCTGCCAACAATTAGGGGGTCTCCCTGGTGTGAAGTCCCATTTAGATCTCACATTATTTGGGATACGAACCCCATCTAGTATGTGGGCCCGACTACCACCATGAATTTTTTGCTCTTGGTTGTCAAATGAAAAGATATCAAAGTGAGGACAAGAATGAATGACCTAGATAATGGGATGAGGTCAACCCAAAATCAGAAAAATATAGAAAGGGGTAAAAGAAAGTCATAATAAACAAAAGAATAAGTATCATGAGAAGGATAAGTGAGCAAGAACATGTCAGAGGTTAATTGTAAATTAGTTCACAATAGGTCACCAACATGCCATGGAGTAAGAAAGCAAGGATTCAAAGTAGACATGCAATCCATGAGTTACAAACTAGTTCATTAAAATATTTCTCACATGAAAACATAGATACAACCATAATGGAAATATTGGAGAGTAATTGCAACCAAGATGAAATGCATGAGAATCAATGCAAAAGATGAAGTACTTCTTATTATTGTTGTTGCAAATACATGTACATATCCTGCAAATCATCAAAGCCCAATAGTGGGACATGGGGTGCTCATACCCTTATCCAATGAAAAACCTTAGCCCCAATACAACTTGCTCTACTAGCCATCAAGAGCTGAGTGCTTATAGATCTCAAGCACAAATCCACTATCTACTGCTAGTCCTAGCTTAAGTGCTAAAAATCCCTTACAAATGAGGCATGAGGGTATATTTATAGAAATGAGGAGGTTGACCTTTCACCTTCTCTTGTGACCTCTCATCTACCCTCATGACTCTTGAACTTCCATAATCCTTGTGGTTGCAATGGAATTTCCCAACGACAGTCGCAATTTCAAAGTGTGACTTGGCTTAGTCACATGCGATGAGAATAATTTTAGTCGCAAGTCTCATTTATAGATGGTTGTGAATAATTTTCAAATAACATTTTCAAAGAGTAGTCACAAGCTAAATCAACAGAGGCTAGTCGCAAGTTTCATCAGTAGAGGCTAGTTGTAAGTCACATCAGTAGAGGCTAGTTGTATCTTCAAATCATAATGTTGGTTGCAAATCCTCTTCATAGTGTTGGTTGCATTTTCATCTTCACAACACTAGTCGCATTTCCTCTTCATAGTTTTGGTCTAATTTCCTCTTCGCAATGTTGGTCACATTTCCTCTTTGCAGTGTTGGTCACATTTCCTCTTTGTAGTGTTAGTCGCGTCTTCAAGTCATAGTGCTAGTCGCATCTTCAAGTCACAGTGTTGGTGACTAAAAGTGTGACTGGTGACCTAAGGGAGAAATATGGTCAAGTCTAGTCATAGGTTTCAATAATAGAGGGTAGGAAATGTTTACTGGTGATGGAAAACACATTAAGGGCCAAAGAGTCATTTTCTTGCTCAAAGTGTAATTTTCTATCTCAATTGGTAGTAGCAAAGGTTGAAGGTTCAAGTCTAAGAAGTAGTTGCGTGCTCTGTTAGAGGTATAGTGATTGCGAGGAAAGGGAATATTTGAGAGTGAGGGTGTAAGAGAGATACGTAAATGAAGAAGGGTAGTGAGTCTAGGTGTAAAATATGAAGGGGAAATGTGCATGTAAAGCTGAGGTTTAGGGAATACGAAGGGTCATGGAAGTTGAAGAGGTGGGGATATGAAGAAACACAAGAACAAGTCAAAATCACAAAACAAAAGGATATGAAGGTCATATATCACAAAATTAGTAGCTAGTCATAGTTCGCAGATCTAGTGACTAGTCACATCTTTCATTTGCAAGGCTAGGTCATAAGTAGTAATTGCGACTTGAGTAGACTCACAAGGTGAGTGAGTCATAGGTTGCATAGAGAATACAGGTCTCAAGATAGGATGGATTTTGAAGTCAATGAGAAAAACAGGTTGCAAGGTCATAGGTGAGATAGGTTGCATAGGTCATTGTCCTTCTCGGATGTGATCTTGAAACTATGTGACTAAGGAATGGTTCATCATGAATACCAACATGAGGTAGATTATAGGTCACATAAAGAGATAGGTTAGAAGGTTGTGCAAGAGACTAGGTTAGAGGAGATGTTGGTTTCTGTAATTGCGACTTGGTGACTAGGGGTCTGATAGTTAGGTTTTGGGGAGAGATAAGATCACAAGTCACCAAAAGGGGAGAGGTTGCAAAAGGTGAGTTCGCAAGAAAGGAGAGGTCACAAGGTTGTAGAAGAGGCCATGTCACAGAGGTTACTATCTTTTCTGGTATTGATTTGCGACTATGCGACTAAGGGATCTAAGTAAATTGCAAGTTGCACATTGTGTTAATGTTACTATTGGTGGATCTATGACTTGATAGAGACTGAGATCAGTGACTAGGAAAAGAGCTTAGATCATTCAAATTTCAGGGTAGAATTTTCTAAGTTGTAAGGAAACCCTAAATAAGTAAACATGGAGTGATTGTAAGAGGCCATTGGTAAAGGATGGTAAGAGAGTCTAGTATAGAGGAGCTCAAATTAATTATTGCATGTGGAATTAGGTGTGGATGAAGCCCGATTTTCCCTTGCAATGGTATTCCAACATCAAACTACATATGGCTTGTGTTGCATCTTATAATCTTTCATATAATGATATTTTATTCTCACAATGAGTCGCATCTTGATGGTGATGAATCTTTTGATCTAGTTGCAACGTTGTCGAAACCATGGGACATATAAAAACACAAATAAATACTAAAAGAATATACTCTCTCCATAAATAAATAGAATAATAATGTTGCAAGATACAAGGTAAAATGAATGAATGAAAATTCCCTAAACCATTGCGTTGAGGATGAAGCAGAACAAGAAAGCTTAGATAGCGTGCCCATACAAAAATTGTAGGTTCTGTTATCACTGAAAAGATTTCAAAGGAAAAGGGTAAGGTAAGGGAGAATTGGCCTTGGTTATTCTCAATTTCCTTTCATGCATAAGAAGCACTTGGCAAACTCAGGGTCAACATACATCAGAGTTCTTTGAAGGCTCAAGCAAGGCATGTAAGTTTTGAACAACTTCATGGTAGATGGAAAGGCCATTTCAAGAAAAGGAAAGATCAAGAGAGTTGAATTGGCATTAAAACTGTGTTTTGGTGATTACACAGCAGTTTCATAGCGCGCGCTATGAAACTGCTGAAGATAATGCCTAATGCACAACAGTTTCGTAGCGCGCTACGAAACTGCTGTAGCTGCATATTTTGATATAGTTGACCAGTTTTGAGGAACAAGAGGGAAACATTTTTGAAAGGGAGTTTCTGAATAAGGATCATTCACACAACACAAACATCTAGCAAGGGCAAAAAGTGCAAAGGAAAAGCATATATGAACCATAAGCCATTTGTTATAAAAGTGATCACAGCAAGTATTTTTCATCATACTTCAAGCAGCGTTGAAGAAGGTTTTGTCTTCATACAGGTACATGGGCAAGGTCTACACATGAAAAGAAAAATATTTCAAAACATTTTTGTGTAATCAAAGAATGACAGTAGGCATAATTGCTTTCGAATATCCTTGTGAAGACCAAAAGCAAAAAGGAGGAACTTTCTGTCCTTGTTTTTACCAGTCAATTTATAGAAGCATTTATGAGCCGTTAAAACCTCATCTCTGAAAAGTGAAAGATGTTTTCATCCCTAATATACTGAAGTACAAAAACCTCCTTCAGTTTCCTCAAATACATCCTGAGCTGGGAGAAATGAATGATTAAACTTGCGCTACGAAACTGCTGTAGGTGCAAGTTTTTCACAGGCATATGTCTCTGTTTTACACTTGTTTTTCAAAGGCACATTCTGGGAGGTAGGGACGGTGTTTAAAAAAACCAAGAGATGTTTTTGTTCAGCATGGATTATTTCACAAAAGACTCCTCCATTTTTTCTAAATACGGTTTTTGGGAGAAGTTATGAGCTTTGTCCCAAGACCCATTTTTCAGCCAGAACAGAGCAAGGGACAGTCTCCTAGTTTCTAGGAACATCAAGGATCGATTCTGGACAGCCGGAGAAGTATTTTAAAAAACCAATAGAGGTTTTTGTTCTAGACATCCCAGACTACAAAAACCTCCTTCAGTTTCAAAAAATGTGTCATGGATGAGGAGATAAAGGCTCTGTCCCACGTGCCATTTTCAGGGATCCTAAACCTAAAAACATGGAAACATGTTCCCTAATTTCTAGGGTTTGTCTTCAGCAGTCAGATGACCACGTGGGAGGCTTCATCAAATTAGACTTCATGGAGTTTTAGGTGTGAAAGAATGCTTTAAATGTTTAGATAAGGTTGTTGTAATCATAATAAGGAGTTACACTCCTAGTTGTATTAGGTTTCTAGGACTCCTAGTTAGGTGTCATTTGCATTTAATAGTTAGTTTTAAGTATCAATAGGTGTCATAGTAGGATGAATTCGAATTGCCCTCATGCTTGAGGAGGAATCCAAGTTATGTAAAGAGCTCTATATATAGCTGAAGCATCAATGTACTCAGGGTTGGAAATTTTATGGAAAAGCTTGTATTTGGCTTATGTAAGACTCATTTTCAGTAATA
>APFE030948500.1:37871-51193 GCA_000404065.3 Pinus taeda | reverse complement strand
AATATATGATGTTGTCCTTTTCCTAATTCTTGCAGTGTTATGGATGTATAATCACTCAGAATTCACTGAATGTGCTCTAATTTCCTGTATACATTTATAAACTGTGTGGTCCTATATGAGTTTATGTTCTGAATGTTTAAATGCTGAATGCCCTGACTTCCATGTAAGGTTGAGTTCATTTTTATATTGAGGTGTTGTTGACTCCATAAGCCCAATGGATAGTTGTTAAATGTGTTTCCACCATTCATATTTTTCACAGTTGTTCTATAAGAGTTAGCCATCTTGTCTTTGATCAAAATCATTAATCCGTTTCGAGAGAGCCCTCTCAGGTTGAGGAGGCTAAGCCTCAGCCTAAAGTAGGTTTGAAATAGTTACTTGAGGTCTTCCTGGTCTGCAGCCTTCCAGGGTCTGATTTTCAGATAACATTTTGGTGCGTCTGCCGAGAGCCTGAAGTCTATTCATTCCCAAAATCAAGAGGCTAGAGTTCTGAAGGTAGCAGGAGCTAAGACATCATTTTGAGGCTGCAAAACTACCTTGGCGACTCCACACATCAAATAATAAATTGGAAGGTGACTCCACTGCTAGAAGATCAGTAGCTTGATGAAGTTTCAAGATGAGTTCACTCGCAGAATGGAAATGCCAGGGATGCTTCCTATGAACGTCTCATATCCCTGGTTTTCCAAATTCTATTGCCAAGGTTATTTGTTAGAGATTCTCCATATTCAAAGATGAAAAAGAAAAGACAATGTTGCTCTTCATTTGGTTAGGTTCCATATGGGCAGTACGTAGCTTAAGTTCATTTCCCTGAAAGTGTCTCAATGAAGATGTTATGACCACTTTAGAAGGAAAAGCATGGTCTTGGTATAAAATCTTGGAAAATGGTTCATTATATTCTCTTGCTAATTTCCATGATGCATTCTATGACATGTATAAAGAGTGTCATCCCTCCTTATTGCTGGTCAAAGATTGTTGTAAACATTCTATGGGTTTTATTCAATATTTGGAGGATTTTTATGATGATGATGAATTTATGAATGAAGAAATTTTAGAGGCTCTTCATAACAATGCATTTCAACACCAAGAAGAAAGGATAACATCACATGAAATGCAACAGGAAAATCAGCAGGGGTTTACTTATGAAAACCATGTTCAATCCTCTAATATTGATGTAGAGATGCAGCAGCCTTCTCAATCTTCGAATTATAATGAAGATGAAAATGATTACACACGACAAGAAGAAATACTGGAAGATAGCTTTTATAATCCTCAAGCAGAGGAAAAGGTTGTTCAATTTTGTGTTTCCTTGCAGCAGCTTGCATCAAAGAATGATCTTTATAATGAAGAAAATTACATTGTTTGTGGGCATCATGTAGAAAGGAAGTTGGACAGCACATCAAAGAGGTCTTGTGTGGTTGAGAATCAGTTGTCTGAAGAGGTAGAGTGTTATGATGAGCATCAAAATAATCATGTCTTCTTTGACCCTATAAGTGAATACATGGCAAAGCTTTGCACACCAGTATTTCATTTTCATGTGCATTATGAAAATCATATACATTATAAGTTGATTTGGTCATCTCATTATCATGGTTATTTTGAAGTTGAATGTAGTCAAGAGCCTCCAATATCAGAAAGGACAATTGATTGGCTTTATTGGAAATTTCATGTTGCTTGACCTAAAGTGGAAATTGCAGCTAGTAGGTAGGTAGGAAAATGCAAATAAGCTCAAGGTTGACTGAGCATTTTTCAATAGATATAGATTTCTTTCTCCTACAGTGATCATCAAGCTTAAGCCTGAGGTGAAGGCCCAAGAAACTTAAAGGAAATGTTTGTAAAATAAATTTTTGTTTATCATAAGAGGATAAGGCACTGGACCTGCGAGTTCTTAGTGTACCACAAGGGCACACTATCCCAAGTGGAGCCACTGTTATCACTGAAAAGATTTCAAAGGAAAAGGGTAAGGTAAGGGAGAATTGGCCTTGGTTATTCTCAAGTTCCTTTCATGCATAAGAAGCACTTGGCAAACTCAGGGTCAGCATACATCAGAGTTCTTTGAAGGCTCAAGTAAGGCATGTAAGTTTTGAACAACTTCATGGTAGATGGAAAGGCCATTTCAAGCAAAGGAAAGATCAAGAGAGTTGAATTGGCATTAAAACTGTGTTTTGGTGATTACACTACAGTTTCGTAGCGCGCGCTATGAAACTGCTGAAGATAATGCCTAATGCATAATAGTTTCGTAGCGCGCTATGAAACTGCTGTAGCTGCATATTTTGATATAGTTGACCAGTTTTGAGGAACAAGAGGGAAACCTTTTTGAAAGGGAGTTTCTGAATAAGGATCATTCACACAACACAAACATCTAGCAAGGGCAAAAAGGGCAAAGGAAAAGCATATATGAACCATAAGCCATTTGTTATAAAAGTGATCACAGCAAGTATTTTTCATCATACTTCAAGCAGCGTTGAAGAAGGTTTTTTCTTCATACAGGTACATGGGCAAGGTCTACACATGAAAAGAAAAATATTTCAAAACATTTTTGTGTAATCAAAGAAGGACAGTAGGCATAATTTCTTTCGAATATCCGTGTGAAGACCAAAAGCAAAAAGGAGGAACTTTCTGTCCTTGTTTTTACCAGTCAATTTCTAGAAGCATTTATGAGCCGTTAAAACCTCATATTTGAAAAGTGAAAGATGTTTTCATCCCTAATATACTGAAGTACAAAAACCTCCTTCAGTTTCCTCAAATACATCCTGAGCTGGGAGAAATGAATGATTAAACGTGCGCTACGAAACTGCTGTAGGTGCAAGTTTTTCACAGGCATATGTCTCTGTTTTACACCTGTTTTTCAAAGGCACATTCTGGGAGGTAGGGATGGTGTTTCAAAAAACCAAGAGAGGTTTTTGTTAAGCATGGATTATTTCACAAAAGGATCCTCCAGTTTTTCTAAATACGGTTTTTGGGAGAAGTTATGAGCTCTGTCCCAAGACCCATTTTTCAGCCAGAACAGAGCAAGGGACAGTCTCCTAGTTTCTAGGAACATCAAGGATCGATTTTGGACAGATGGAGAAGTATTTTAAACAACCAAGAGAGGTTTTTGTTCTAGACATACCAGAATACAAAAACCTCCCTCAGTTTCGAAAAATGTGTCATGGATGAGGAGATAAAGGCTTTGTCCCACGTGCCATTTTCAGGGATCCTAAACCTAAAAACATGGAAGCATGTTCCCTAATTTCTAGGGTTTGTCTTTAGCAGTCAGATGACCAAGTGGGAGGCTTCATCAAATTCGACTTCATGGAGTGTTAGGTGTCAAAGAATGCTTTAAATGTTTAGATAAGGTTGTTGTAATCATAATAAGGAGTTACACTCCTAGTTATATTAGGTCTCTAGGACTCCTAGTTAGGTGTCATTTGCATTTAATAATTAGTTTTAAGTATCAATAGGTGTCATAGTAGGATGAATTCGAATTGCCCTCATGCTTGAGGAGGAATCCAAGTTATGTAAAGAGATCTATATATAGCTGAAGCATCAATGTACTCAGGGTTGGAAATTTTATGGAAAAGCTTGTATTTGGCTTATGTAAGACTCATTTTCAGTAATACATGTTTGATTTTACTTCTCAAGATTCATGAAGGATTTTTTATGTTCAGAATATATGATGCTTTCCTTTTCTTAATTCTTACAGTGTATGGATGTATAATCACTCAGAATTCACTGAATGTGCTCTGACTTCCTGTATACATTTATAAACTGTGTGGTCCCATATGAGTTTATGTTCTGAATGTTTAAATGCTGAATGCCCTGACTTCCATGTAAGGTTGAGTTCATTGTTATATTGAGGTGTTGTTGACTCCATAAGCCCAATGGATAGTTGTTAAATGTGTTTCCACCATTCATATTTTTCACAGTTGTTCTATAAGAGTTAGCCATCTTGTCTTTGATCAAAATAATTAATCCATTTAGAGAGAGCCCTCTCAGGTTGAGGAGGCTAAGCCTCAGCCTAAAGTAGGTTTGAAATAGTTACTTGAGGTCTTCCTGGTCTGCAGCCTTCCAGGGTCTGATTTTGAGATAACAGGTTCGATGATGACTGTGTTATTAAATGATTTTGACCATTATGATCAATAGGGATAACCATTAAGACCTTGAAAAGTATAGGGGGACCCAACATTGAGATATACAAGCTAAAAGTATTTGGTGTTGTTGTAGCGGCTACAACAATTGGTGAAGCACTATTAGACTCTAGTACCTCTTTCTATGTATCTACAATAGATCGAGTGCTGTAAATGATGCAAGGAAGTATTGAACATACACTATGGGTACTCCTATGGTTACTTGAAATTTTACGGATATGCCCTTCCCTTGAGTCTCAGATAGGTCATACTAGTCATTAAAAACCACATCAAAACTTCATACCTGCTAATAGTTAGTGAGGATGTAGAGAACAAGGCAGAGGGCTTATTGTACATAGAAATTTAAAGTGATTTTCTAGTGTTTCTCCATTGCCAGTTATTGATTTGTGGTAGCATCAGATGTGCTCTAGCCTTGAAATTTAGAGGAGAGGCTAAGGCACATAAGATATCCAAGACCTAGAAATAATTTTGAGAAATTCCATCCAGATGAGGAGTTATTAAAATAATTAATATTTTTAATGAGTTCCTAAGTCTAAACTTAGGAAAATAAAAATATTAATGGGTATTAATAGATATAAGAATGAGAAGCTTCTAAGATATGAGGATCAAATACATTTTAATCGTAGTCATTGATTAGGGACTTAATCTTGGTTATTGATTCATCAACGAGAAAAGTATAAGAGAAGATTTGAGGCTCATTTGGAGACACATCGAAAAATACTCAGTATCTCAAGGAAATTCGATTATCAAAGAAGAGGAGAGTGATTTAGAGGGAGAGTTGCAGGGCGCAGGAAGAGGGAGGATTAGTAATAGTCTGGGGATCTCAGAAGAAGTGACGCAGGGACTTTGAGAGACAACGCAGAGGGAGACACAAATCAGTGAGACGTAGGGATGACATAGAGAGGTACCAAAGTTGCACAGAGCCACGCAAAGTGATGTAGGGCTAATGCAGTAGAGAAAGGAATCTCTCCAGGGTGTCAGAAAGTCTTGGAAAAGGTATCAGGTTTTTCTCCCATCATCTATGTAAATTTTTCTGTAAAAGTGATTGCTGCTGAAGATTAATAAAAACCATCCTCTGCTACACCGATTTTCTTGCATTTAGGTTTTTCTAGGGACAATTGTCCAAAAATAATTGTTTTGATGTGATTGATAGTTGTGCATATGTTTATTTATGTATAATGGTGTGATATCTGCAGTAGAATTTATTTAAATATTTACTGAGGATATTTCATAAATAAATGATTGGGAATAATAAGTAGGTGAAATAAATAAGTTGCTGCAATAATAGAATTTCTGTTTAGGAATTTTCACATGGTATTAGAGCAAAGATTCAGTGATAGGAAGGAAAAATATTACGGGTTAGGAGCATGAAGCATAGGCATCCACTCAAGGAGACTCATGTAGATTTTTCAGAAGCATGCATAGGAGAAAAAAATTATGATTATTCTATGTTGGCTTCCAGATTGGAAGAAGAAGTTACTTGCGTATCAAGCTCTGCCTCCTCGAGGGTTTGGTATATAGATAGTGGAGCTTCCTGGCATGTGAATGGAATTCAAGAATGTTTTTTAGATTATCAGGAAGAAAGAATGAATTTTCACATCACCATGGGGAATAAGGCAGAGTGTACTCCAGTAGGGAAAGGTGCTATAATTTTTCAAATAGAAATAGGAGAACGGTTCCGAGCTACCAATGTGCTACATGTGCCAGTATTGAGGATGAACTTACTTTCCATATCTCAACTTCAAAGCAAGGGCTATGAAGTTTTCTTCATTAAGGAGAAAGTATATGTCAAACACCCAAGTTGGAAAAAGAAGGTCCATATTGGAATTAGAAGTAACAGGATGTACAGGTTGCAGCTAGAATCACCAATGGTACTGATAGGCAATAATGGAGACAAGGATTTGAATGAAATATGGCACAGAAGGATGGGAGATTTGCACCATTGGGCTCTGAAAATTCTCAGAAAAACTATAACAGGAGTTCAAGATCTTAGTATTAAATGAGATGATGTATGTAGAGGGTGTGCGTTGGGCAAGTATGCCAAAGTAGCGTTTCCAAGAAGTAACAATAGGGCCAAGAGTGTACTAGGATTGATACACTCAGACATTTGCGAGCCAATGTCCAAAAGGGCTCTTAGTGGTACCGAATACTTCATCACCTTCATCGATGACCATTCCAGGAATACTTGGATCTACTTTCTAAAAACGAAAGATGAGGTTTTCGGTCAATTCAAAGAATTCAAGGCTCTAGTGGAGAATATAATAGGAAATAAGATAAAATTGTTGTGCTTAGACAATGGTGAAGAGTGTGTTGACAAGGACTTCACAAGTTTTTGTGCTAGGCAGGGCATCAAAAGAGAGTGGACAACTCCCTACAATCCAGAGCAGAATGGAGTAGCAGAAAGGAAGAATAGGACTATTTTGGAAGCAACTAGGGCAATGATGTATGATCATGATATGCCAAAATTCTTGTGGGGAGAAGAATGCATCACAATATTCTATATCCATAATAGAACTCCTCATAGGGCATTGGGAAAGATTACTCCAAAGTAGGTCTTCATGAGGAAGACACCTGAAGTCATTCATTTCAGGATATTTTGGAGTTTATCATATTTTTGTATACCTGATGAGAAGAGGAAGAAGTTAGATCAAACTACAGAGAAAAGATATCTTGTGGGATATAGTGAGAATGCTAAGGAATATAGAGTCTATCTTCTAGGGAGCAAGAAGGTAGTAGTTCGGTAAGATATAAAGTTCATGGAGGATAGAGCTTTTAGAAAATATAGAGAAATGCCTTCCGAAGAGCAGTCAAAAGATGAGTAATTGGTCAAACCACTTCAACCGGTGGAAGCTAGTACGAGAAATTCTCCTTTAGGACAAGAGGAATCACAGGAAGAGGAAGAGCTGATAGATGAACCTACTACTAGAGGAAGAACAAGCTAGGAACTCCGATAGACTCTATAGGATGCAAAAGAATTCATTGTTGCACCCAAGAATAGTAAAAGGGAGCGAAAAAAACCAGACATATACTAGGCCATAGTAGCTCAAGTTGGGGAACCCTCTAGTTTTCAGGAGGCCATTCAACATCAAGTATGGGTGGATGTGATGGTGGAGGAATATAGCTCTATAATGGTGAATAATTTCTGGGAAGCGGTTCCTAGGCCTTAGGACATATCAGTGGTTGGTTCGAGATGGATCTGCAAGATCAAATATGCTACAGACAATAGTGTGGAGAAATACAAAGCCAGGTTTGTGGCTAACAGGTATGCTCAGAAAGAAGGAATAGACTACAAAGAGACCTTTGACCTAGTAGCCATGTATACATCTATTAGAATAGTGATGTCTCTTGCAACATAGACGGGGTGGGAGATTCATCAGATGGATGTCAAGACAACATTCACAAACAGGGTAATAGAAGAGGAAGTATACATTGAATAACCATAAGGCTTTGAGACACATGAGAAGTAATATCATGTATGCAGATTGAAGAAATATTTGTATGGGCTCAAACAAGTACCTAAAAGATGGTATGGTCAAATTGATGGCTACCTGTAGAATATGGGGTTCGTCAAGAGTGATGTAGATCCCAATCTCTACTATCTAGTTGTAGAGAATGAGCCTCTAGTCCTAGTATTATATGTGGATGATCTCTTCCTGACAGGATCATCAAGTCCCATTAAGGACTGTAAGAAGAATCTAGCCACATAATTTGACATGAATGATTTGGGACAGATGCACTATTTCATGGGGTTGGAAGTTTGGTAGCAGAAGGGAGAGATCTTCCTTGGACAAGGGAGATATGCTACACAAATCCTAAAGAGGTTTAGGGTGTAGGACTATAGGCTTATGTCTACTCCAATGATCACTAACTAGAAGAAAATTGATGCATCATAATACAAATATGTTGATCCCACCTTGTACAGGCAGCTCATAGGATCCTGTTACAAGGAATTTGCATTTACAGATAAACACATTTTCCCTAGGTGGGTGACTACACCTAGAACAACAGAAAGAAAGCATTTTGACCTTTTATTATAGAAGATACATGAGATGGAGGAACTTACTTGTTGCCTTTTGCTTCCTAAATCTCTTTTGAATCACTCCTGTCGCTCCCACTTGAACTAAATCCACTCAAAAGGTACCTTCATCAAGAGAAACAAAAACAAGAAATGATCAAAGAATACATGATCTATCTACTATAAAACAATGGAATCAAAGACATTGAAACACATAATCATCACATATATGAACAATCATATGAGAAAAGGAATAAGCTCTTTCTTAATGTAGAAGGAAGAGTATCACCCAATACAGTTTGATCCCGTGCCACTCCTCCAGCTTTAGTTCAACCCTCACCACATCAAAATCATAACACTCCAGCAACATAACATTGCTTAACATAAAATCAATCCTCAAACCAACAAAATTTCCTTACAAAATTCAAATTCTAACGCCCTGATCACTATGATGAGTGCTCAATTTATAGGAAATGGAGGTGGTTTTTTCATAAATGAGGGTATTTAATGTCCATCCAAACTTGGAGTTAGTTTCCATGGAGAAATGGATGAGGGGATAGGAGGTTAATGGATCCTTAGCCTATCCACTTTTGATCTCTTAAGAGGAGATAAGAGATGGGAACCTTCTAGAATCATCTAGAATGAAGGAATATTCCCATAACCCTACGCAAATTTTGCTCAATCTCACCCATCACGGGCTAAAGAGGGCCTAAGTGCACTGCAGTGTAGACCATAGTGGGCCTACCCACTCTACAGCACACTTTCTGAAGGCTTGGATTGCGCTAGTGTCCCAAGGAGGCATTTCAGGAGGGCTTCAGGCCATGAAACTTTCATAGAAGGAGGCATTCAATGAGTTGACTTCTCTAGGGCATGTTACAATTGAATTAGGGTTTGATGAGCCCTAAAAGTACTGATCTATATGTCGGGAGTGATGTGCCCAAATAGACCTATAATATTTTCCCCCTAAAGCATGAATTTGAAGATGATAATGTTGAGTGATATGCTTTACGATGTGACAGAGAGGAATTGAAGTGGACGTGACCTGCATCGCTTAAAATACATAACATTATGATATTTTGGTTTTTTCATGAATTGTTGAGGGAAGGCATACCCATACTCAACATATAAACTTTTCATTACATGTAAATAGATAGTCGTCTACAGATACAGACCCATGATAGGATGACCATCTGTGTAAAGCCATCGTACGGATGATTTAGTACTCTCCTGCAATCATAGCCTAGATGGATGAAACTAGATCTGGGGTCTTCTGTCTCATCCAATCATTCACTCAAGTATGAGTCTAACCATGTGAATATGTGATTTGAAATCAAACATGTGAAGACATCATCTGATTACTAGCCAATGATGTGAGCCATTAATGGACGCGAGAGAGATCACCAATAATGATAATGATTCTCAAGTTACTGTAGTACATTTTGCATGGTGTGAATAGATGTTTTGATGTCGAACACCATACAAAGTATTTTGGTCGAAGGCCAGTGATGTCAACCTGCCACCGGAAGTGAGAAACTTGCCATTGATGTATGTAAGCCCCAAGGTACTGAAAGGGTGTTTCCAAGTCAAATTCTTGGATAATTTTCTGATGTTGACAAGAAGTGACTCATCGCAGGAAGGCCTTATGTATCCCACATCAACGACACGAAATGAGTATAATAATTTTGGAGACGGAATGTGACTAATGACACAAGGTTTAGGAATGGCGATCATGGAAATGAAGGTTTATGAGTATTGCAAAGAATGAGTTTTACTGAATGACTTCTCTTGAAGATGTTGGTGACACTGAATGAATTGGCAACATTGACCCAAAACCAAAGTGATGGATGGTGTGATAGACCATAAGCATGATAACCATCAAGCAGATAACCCAACCCAAATAATCACGAAGATGAAGTGAAATGGTCATGTTCAAGAGCAACTTGCTACCATAAAGTGATTTATCCCTTTTCCCAATTTCCCTAGTCATTGCTGACCAATACCTCTTTATTTTTTAACAAGCTTGAGGAGGATAACATATTATTGTAGTATAATTCCACCCTTCGGGTGAATCCATTGATATGTGATGTTTTAGCTAGCCTAGCGAAGGTGAAACTCGGTCTTGTCATAATGGACAAGTTTGTCACTATTTGATGTTTTAACAAGTTTAACGACAATGAGAACTCGGTACTTTTCATGTTTAGAGAGTTTGAAAAGGGAAAAAAAGAAAACTCCATAAGTTCTTTTTCGTAAGTTTGTCTCTCAAGTCTGAAAAAGCATAAAATAATACAAGAGAGAACCTATTAACCATGTTCGATCAATCTATTCCTTTTTCATAAATAATCTATCTCAGTCTGGAAAAGGGTTAAAATTATACTGAGTAGATGTCATTTCCAATCCATTAACGAGCTGAAAAGGACAAGCGCTCAACAATATTTTCATATTTCAAGAGTCTGAAAATAGCTTAAAGAGGACTCCAGGGGGGTTCCTTTTTCGATGATTAACAGAGCTCGAAAAATATATAAAAGTATGCTCTGTGGTCAAAAGTACAATTCACGATCATGCACATCAAATTCACTGTATCAGCTGTAAATTTGTTCAAAGAAACACCAAAGGGATTAAACATACCTATTTCATTGGTAAAAATGGGTAAAATACTATAGTTTATTCATTAAATGACATGAAATAACCATAAAACAAGAATTTAACAAGTCTTTTTCACCATTTGATATTTACCATTCAGTTTTGTGCTCTGAACCCGTTTTTTACCTCAAACTTTAGCAGCTGATTGCTAGAGATTCTATGGATCATTTGTTGTGCCTTCAGGACCAGGTAGGAGATATACCTTTTCTCTTCCCTTTAATTCCATCCTTTTGCAGTTTCAGGAATTTTTTTTAGGTTTTTTGGGTCCCTAGGGTAAATATACTTCGCCCTGGCATCAGCGTAGCCTATCACATCAAAAACTACACTGCAGTGCACCCAAACAGAAGGGTGCTTGCTCTACAGGGCACTGCCTCAAGGCCTGGGGTGCGCTGGGTGCAGTTGATGAATTTGTTTCTCCAGTTTTACCCAAAAATCGTTCAATTTTTTGCATGAAATGGATCCTAACTAAACTTATGGTTTGATTGCAATCTTTGATCAGATCAGAATGACTATTACTTGGCAAGAAAGAGAGCATGAAGAATAGGATATGGTTTCCCTTAATGATTCGGTTATAGTTGAGGCCCTCAAATACTGTGGGTTCCTCAGATACTTTAGGTTGATCGAGATGAGGCAACAATTAGAACTATTATAGTTCCTAGTTCATTCATGGGATCCAATGGATCAGGATTTTCACATAGGAGGCAAACTACTTCCTATTTTGATCGATGATGTTTACTTCCTTATAGGGTTGTTGAGACATGGTGCTCCCATATCTCTTTCAGGTTCTGCCCGTGGGGGTGAATCAGTGAGAGACTACATTCGATAGTTTTGTAGGCTAGGTACACACCCTAGCAAGGATGGGAAGATCAACATCAGGGATGTTCATGATTTGACTTTGCGAACAATCCTTTTCACTAACAAAGTTGGTGGGTACCGTGACACTTCATCTCGTGAACAGATCATATATGTGGTTTTCACTTGAGTGCCTTGAGCCAACTACATTCAACTGGTGTGAGGCAATTTTCTCTTCGATGAAAGAGCAACTGATGAAGGTAAAGAGTGGTGAGACGAACAATTTTAGCTATGGTTCAATCTTGATTTCCTTTACCTTAGAGAGAATTCCCTTGATGCAACCTCAATATGTGGCATTGAGTTTGACTAGTCCTAGAGATCCATGGATGCATAGATGGGTTGAGTTGATGGCTTGACATGCTAGTCAATAATCAATCTCATTTCCTCCTGCATTCTTCAGTTGTCTCAGTCGATAACATCTTGTCATCGAGGAGGGTCCCTATGCGGGGATGGAATTTCGTGGAGATCTAGATTTGAGTTTACTAGTGGGTGCCCAATGGGGTGCTATAGATAAATTTTTTTGACCAAGTGTTTTTAATATTTTAAGTTTCTACATGATTTTGTGTTTTTAATGTTTCCAAGACTAAACTAAAAAAGTACTCATGCATGCAGATGTTGGTATGTTCAACCTATGGGTCATCAATAGGAGGCGGGTGAACCAACACGGAGAAATGTTGGGAGAGCAATTCTCCAGGATTTGGATTTGATCGAGATACTAGCAGAGTTAAAGGATCATATAGAGGGGTTAACCCTTGGTGTTCTGGATATCCGAATCGAGGAGTTAGCAATGAGGCTGCAACACCATATTATTAGTGTACCTAGTCGTTGGATGAGGCTATTGCGCATGATAGCTCAAGCTATGACTTGTTATCATGAGCATCATTAGGTCTACTTAGGATGTTTTTCTTTATGCATTTTGAGTTTCGAGGTCAGATGACCAACATGTCTTGGACACAAATTTTGTAAATTATTTTAAAACATCTATCTATTTTTACTTTCAATGGCTTTATATATGGTTATGTGTGATCCTATTCAACTATTGATATGAATTAAAAAATTTAATTTTACATGTGTCGCAAATGTCTGTTTAACACATAGTTCACTAATGAATCAGTTAATGTGTTAAAGTTCCTGGAAATGTGTTGATATTGTATGTAATCAAAATGTCTTTCCAAGAGACAAACTCTAAGGAACATACAACAAATTGTTGTATTTCGGACAATATAAACATTTGTTAGTTACAGTATGATAAGTTGTGAGTCTAGCCTAATGATGATTTGATGAATGCCAAGTGAAATGGCATCAGATAGGAGTTCGATCAATGCGCTATATGTTAGCTTCCTGCTGCAGCAGGTTACTCATATTTCATGATTGACATTTTTAACAGGCCAAATATGTCATACTTTGCATGTTGCAATGCTCCATATTTGCTTAACATTCGCCAAGTGAAGAAGGTTACTTAGAGTTCATTTTAAACTGCCTTCCAAATTTTGAGAAGTTATTCCGGTATCACCAATTTTCAGTTAAAGGGAGGTCCAAACATTTTAATCTTGGTCTCCCTAGGTTTAAATTTCCTGTTTTAGAATATAGAGAATAAAAATCTGTCCAAACAACTTAATCTTGGCAGATTCTTAGATAGGTAGAGAATCAAAGGAGCCCAACAGCTTAATCTGGGCCCTCGGATGAAATAA
>APFE030948500.1:4557-28087 GCA_000404065.3 Pinus taeda | reverse complement strand
TAAGGGTAGTCTGTAGATAGGAAAGCATGAAAAAGAAAAATTGAAATGATGGGTTTGCAAGTCTAAGTGCACCCAAATCAAAAGAAGAAAAAATGTTAGGTAAGTAGACTGGGTAGGTAGTTTTGAGGTTGCTGAATATTGATTGCTGATTAGTTCCAGGTTCTAGGTGTCATCTTTGCTCAGGACACAATCACCAGGCAGTTCTAAGAGAGAAGCAAAAACAGGTATAACTAACTCCCTTTCTCCATTTTCCCCAATTAGTAACTAACTTCCCCAAAAGAGGTCAAGATCTGCTTGATACCTCTTAAGTTCCATCATTTTCATAGCATTAGCTTGGGTGAAGATCTGCTTTACTCAAAGATGTTCCATACTCTCTCTAAAAGGTTCTATCCCCTCGTAACAGCCCAAGGTCTTTTGAACTTAGCGCTTTCTCACCATCTCCATATTAACTACTGACATTACTATTTAGCTCCCTATATTTTCCCATCCCCCTACTAAAATTATGTAAATTATCCCCTATGTAAATATCCCTCCCCCTGGTTGAAAAATAACCATAAGTACCCCCGGGAATTGCTCAGTTTACATGAAACTTAGCAAGAACCCTCATGCTGCTCCTTCAAACCATCTTCCAAATAAAATGGACTCCTTCCAGAGTATAAACTCCCTTTGAGGTGAACAGACCCCTTCCGAAGCCTCAAAAGCCTTTTAGACCCACTTACTCACTCCTTCCGACCAAAACAAACCCCTTGCCGACCTCCTTAACACTCCGCAGACCTTAGAATGCCAGCTCGCATAGCAAGATCGCAATATCCTTTCCATGAAAGTTATGACCCATCCGTCGTCACCTGACGCGATATCGCGATATCAGCGATCGGCGGTCGCAAGTGCCAAATGTCCAACTAAAACACTTTCTCATTCCCCACCGATGCGATATTGCGATCGCATCGAAGAAGTTCATCACATCACCTTCAAGTAGCAGCACCCCACCATGTCACTTCTGTACTAGGGACCCACTGCAGGCTGACGTCATCCACCGTACTGCTGACATCAGCAGCCAGAAAGCTAAAAATTTGCGTAGGAAGAGAAATCGCACTTCCGAGCTCTAGAATAAGAAACCGAGGCAGTTTTCGATGCACGATTAGCGGGAAGCACTAATCGCGCATCGCTATGGGAAATAGGCCATTTCGGGGAATCTTTTGATTCCTTGGCCCGTTTTGCGCCGAAAAAGCCCGAAATCGCTCGATCGTGCCAAATTAATCCAGTTTAAAGAAAGCAAAGGACCAATGATAGAGATTAAAGTGTATCAGATCAAATCATCAGGGAACAAACGTGTCAAAGAGTATCAGTAGGCGACGGAAGCCATCAATGTAGCGGCAAAGAGTATCAGTGAAAATCTTAAGCAGCGGCCCGAAGCAAGAGAACATTTAATACATTCCAACAGAGTCAAAGAAAGAGGGCGAAGCCACTCAAACACCCTCAAATCACAATTATTGCACATTTAACTCGCAACAGAACAGAGCTACAGATCCCGAAGCACAGCTACTCAAGCAACACTGCATCGAGCCTCCAAGGGCCACAATGCACTCCTTTCGATTCAGCTACCTCTAGCGCAGCCCAAAAGACTTACCTGCATTTAATTCCAGCAACACTTAGGATTTAGAAAAGATCTTCAGCAGACCTGTTTAGGTCAATTGTAATGAATGACTTCCTGATATTTTGCTTATATATACTACCTTGAACGATGTAGTGAGGGGTTGGTTGGTTGGTTAGTTAGTGAGTCGAAGGCACTGCTTGATCTTCTTCTCAACATTTTCTCCAAGCAGAGACCCGCACTGTAACTGTCATACTTTCTATAATCAAAGATTGTTGAAAGCATGGATTTCGGAACTGCTTGATGCGTTCAATTGGCCAAGGAGTGATTACGAAATTCTTGTGCTTCTACATGATTCAATAAGTGTTTCTCACCTCTGTTAATTTTCATGATTTTTCCACCGTTCCGCCAACTAAATTGCAGAAAAAAAGAATAGCTTAAGATTTGTTTAACTACACCTTAAGTTCAATTTCTGTATTTTTTTTTTATGTTTTCATCAGAGATAGCTATGAGCATGTATACTTAAATGATCTTGTTTACACTGTTTCTTTCACATATGAATGAGAATTTAGGAATTCTTAATTGCTCCTAGATCACCATTCATCCACTTCTCCTCTTTTTCAGTATGATGAAATGATTCTCCTTTGCCTTTCATCTCTGATTTTCACCATTTCATCCCTTCGGTAGATTGATAATTGTATCATGTGTGGCTATCTCGCTCCTTAATCCTCTTATGACCAAGAAGACGCAATAGCTAGCCCTAATCTATGACTCCATGCCCAATGGTTTGAAACTTATCACACCTTACCTTGCCTCTTTGCTTGAGATTTCTACCTTGCATCCAAACACAAACCAAAAACCCCTGAGCCCAAAACTAGCCTAAAATCATCAACAAAGTTGAATCATTAAGAGAGAGCCCTCTCTGATTGCAGGTGGGCTAGAACCTGCAATCCAAAGATTGGTTTGTGGTTACCTCGACCGTATCCCTAAAAGGAGCCTAGGGACAACCTGAGTGTTAACACTATACTCAGCGATATTGTTTGTAGAATGACCGATACAAATCCCTTGAAAACTCACTAACTTGCCACTTGGAGCGAATATGGCCCATGCTGCAGAAGATAGGTTCTGCTTACTATGACTAGCACCACCAGCATAACCAACAAATGGTTCCAAAGATTCCAACATCTAAAAAAAATGAAAAGAGGATTACTTAACCAGATAAAAACTGTAAAAATCACACTAACACACACATGTAAACAAAGCATATATACAGTGCTTATTACTACGCAAAAATAGGTATTGTAATCTTTCAAATACAACCCGTCATGGGGATGCGACAATGGAATTCCATCATAATCAACTAACTCATAAGCACCTTTTTCTAAAACACGCTTGACAATATAGGGGCCCATCCATAATGGTTCAAATTTCCCTACTCCTAGTTTATTAGCTTCCTGATCATAAAGCAAGACCAGGTCTTCTGAGAAAATGCGAGGTTTGACATTTCAATCATATTGTGCCTTTATTCGTTTCTTATGTGCTTCATTAGCCAAAGAGGCTTCACGACAAGTTTCATCTAGATGGATGAGATCTAAGAAACATGCTTCTTCTTCAGAAGTGTTGGGTAACAGGTCAATCGTGAGTTATAATCGAAAATTGACATTGTACAGGCAATATTGCCTCCAAACCATACACCAATTGAAGAGGTGTGAATTGAGTTGCATTTCTCACCGAGGTTTGGTAAGCCCACAAAGCCGAGTAGAGGATTAAATGCCAGTTTCATTTATGAACTCCTATCATTCGTTGGAGCATTCACTTTAGGATTTTGTTGATAGCCTCAACTTGTCCATTAGCTTGTGGATAATAAGGAGTAGAACTATCATGTGAAAGTCCTAACTTGGCAATCAATTTAGTCATCACATGGTTGCAAAAATATGGCCCATCATTTGTAACTATAGCTTGTGTCACACCAAACTGTGCAACCACATGGTTGAAGGAAAAAAGAGCAGCTGTCTCAACGCTGTTGTTTAATGTAGGCATGGCCTTGGCCCATTTCGTAAAATAGTCCATGGTGACAATTATATATCCATGCCCCCCAGCCGTAGTAGGGTTACATGTCATAAAATTGATGCCCCATTTTGCAAATGGTCCAACAACGATGATAGGATGCAATGGTATAGGTGGTAATCGTGTTTTGTTGTCAAACATCTGGCATACATGACAACTTCTGACAACAATAATGCATTAAACAAAGTCTTTCGATAGAAATCACATGAGAGAATTTTTTTGGCGAATGCGTTTCGAACCAACAAGTGTGGTTCATCATCAGGACCAGATGAAGAGGTAGACCATGGCAAAGGCTTAAATAGAGAGCAAGTAGAGACATAATTTCAAGTAAGGTCTATATTTGAACAATAATGTTTAAATTATAATTAGATTATTAATATATTAAAAACAAATATTATTAAGTAATGGTTATATTAAACGGCTAGTTTTTGAAAAAAATATTTAAATAATGATATTATTTCATTAATTTATTAAAAATATTAATAGGTAATTGCTATATTAAATGGCTAGTTTTTGAAAAACAATATTCAAATTAATTTATTAAAACCAAATATTTTTTTTGTAAGTTATGCTAATTCTATTAAGGTAAAAAAAGTATCATACACTGAGGCCGAAGCCTGTACTTATCTATGCCAGAGGAAAGGCATCAACCAAAAAAAAAACTAGATTTGAACTGCCCAGAAGGGAAACCAGTTCTTAACCAAATCGTTTCAAAAAATTTATCTTGCTGCCCACGTAGGGAAACCAGCAAATTATCCAGTTTTGTGTCATTATATATGAGGAGACTAGGAAAAGTAAACCCAAATGAAGAGCTTAAAATTTAAAGTTTTCCACAAAAAAAACCATTGAAAATAGAAACTAAAAATAGAGTGCCAATGAACCTGAGACACTTAGCATGTTGAGTGGCAGTCTACTAGCAGGCACATGGCACGTTGAGTGGCATCAAGTTGGCAGACTAGGCAGCGAACACATGGCATCTGTGGAGCTATAAAAAGGGTCTCTTTCACCTCTAGTTACCTCACATTAATATGTCAATCTGGGAACATTTTGCTATTTCAAAGAGTGTCTCAGTCTGAGGCTTAGCATTTTTCAGAGTAATGCTCGTAGTATAGTTGTTTGAAAATACAAAAGTAAATGGATGTGTGTCTACAACTTAACTACTTCAAAAGGCTAAATCACGCATTCAGATATTAAGCAATGTATCAGTGAAGGGTTCGGTAGCAATAACCCATCCCTTTAGAAACTGATGGAAACGAATTCGGAGAACAGATTAGGGGTGTGGGAGCTGGGCAGCAGATGTCGATGCTCACTACAGCCTGAGATCGTCCTTAACGAATAATAAGAAATGGAACGACAGATAAAGAGAACAACAATGAAATAGAACTGCAATCTTAAAATGGAACAACAATTCAGAAATGAAACAACAACTCAGAAATGAAACATCAATTCGGAAATGGAACATCAATCAAGGAATAGAGCAGTAACTAAGTGTAATACGCTGTGAATCTATTCAATCATGTCAATCCAAATATCAAGCCTTCATTCTTAAAGATGTACACACACAATGGAATAGCACTGCCTACAGATACATGATGGAGCAGCACTGAAAACCATATAAACACAACATGCTCAGTCTGATTCAATTGTCACTCTAATTAGAAAGCGTACGATTGCATCTTGAGATGAAACATGAATATTCAAGAATTCAATAATCATATAAAATCGGAGCTTCCAAGATAAATTCTGTAATGCTAAGGCACAATCGCATAACACCAAAAACTCTGTAATGGAACAACAGTATCCTGTAGAGATTAACCGTATTATACCAACACCTAAAGGAATAGTAACATGATGCAGCATCAATACAACACTTTTGTTTGCAGGAACATTAAATGGATTAAACACGACAGAGCATGTGACATAAACTTTATAAAACATGTCAAATTACCAGATCACGTTGATAAGCAAACCACGCATAATGGTACAAGAGCAAGTGTCCTCCAGGGCCGGGCCCTTAGCCTCCAGGGGTACACCGCTTAAGGTTGATCCAGACTCAAAGATAAAAGAGTAACCAAGTCTGTATTAATGCATGAAGTAAAATTATAGTAAAGCAATTCTTAACAGGACGTAATGATCATAGTCTTGATCTTTTAAAAAAATTACATAAGAGCATAACCATGCTTTAGCTAACAATGTTGTCCCTTATATAAGGGTGACGACGGAAATATCTAGATGCAACAATAGATAAAATAGCGATCCCTTCGCAGAATCGTTAATCCTGAGTCACTTCTTCTCTTTTCTGCGCTGAGCTGGTATCTCTGCTTCCTTTTCTGGGTTGGTCCATTTTGATCTGGTTTGCATGCGGTCTCCCGTCGAAGGGACAACAGTTAATTCATCTTTGTCTTTTCCTTTAGGATGGACACTTTTCGTTTTTCCTCCCTCCTGTACATGGAAACGACAATTGTCAGCGTTCTATATTAATCTCACATGTTTCGTTATAATTCTTTATCATTTTCTAAGTTCATAATGCAAAAAGGCTTATAAGTCCTAATGAAAAGATACTGAAATAACCATTAAAACATACCTTCTTTGATACTCCACAGGTTCCACCTTCACCTCGATAGTGGCACTAAGGCTTAGATCTAGGGATCTGGGATCTGGTCCCCACTTCCCTTTGCACTTGATGCCTTGCCACCGGATGACTAGATGGTTGGATAATGATTTTAAAATTTTCATATGGATGGATCTGAGGATTTGGTATCTGGTCCCCACTTCAATAACCAAACACTTGCACACCCCGACCCCCAAATTCTCACATAGCCTTTTGCCTCAAGACTCCAAAATCACTTAAAAATTTTAAATTATTTAACACTATGAAGTTTGAAAAAATCACTTCCCGGCATGAATCCCAAGCCCTACCACATCATCTTCGATGTCATCTCTCTACCACCTATCATTCCATGCCATTTCCATGTCATCTCTTTTCCACTTTTCATGCCATGTCACTACCACATGTAACTCGAAAATCCATATGCCATGCGTCATTACCACAAAGTGCCATGTCATGATGTGTGCCACATCATTGCCACCTATACTACTCTATGGATACCACCTATACTACCATGTGTCACTTTGACCACCCAATAGAGCCATGAATCCACCTACCACGTGGCCTCATCTCAGGGTGCCAAGTCTTCAACCTGCCACCCATTTTCCATGTCAACCACTATGTCACTACCACCTATCTCAACGTGTGTTTCCATGTCATATTAGGGTCCAACTTCTGTTTGACATTGTGAAGTCCAAGAATTTATGGTTTTTATAAGAATTTCCCTATTTATCTCCCATATCCCTAGATTCATGGATACCTTGGTGCATCCTGGATGGGTCTGGATGCCCCAATGAATCCACCTAGATCAACCCCTAGATGGTCGGATGGCCTGATATGCATTGTCTCATGGAACCATGACCCGTCATAACCTGGACCAGGTCTTTCTGGATTCCATTACTTCAAATTTAGGTTTCTCTTCATTCCTAGGGATTTTTCTAAGTTCAATATACTACTGGTTTTTGCAAGAAAATTCCCTAGGATTAGGGTTAGAAGCCCCAACAAAGCAGAACACATAATTCAACAAAGACACTCGAACAAACATGCATACAAACTCAAATTCACAAAGTAAGTATGAGGTACTCACTGGTAGATCCTACAGTTGATGAATATCTCACAAGGTCCAAACCCGAACTTCTTCTTCCAAGGTTGCAAACCTACAAGATAGACAAGAAACCTAGAGAAGATCACATAATTCAAGCATATAAACATGTAAATCAAATTAGTTCACAACTGTATTCATTCGACATTCACATTCATGAAAGATGAACAATGGAAATAGGCATGAAATATGAGTCCCTTTATTGAAAAGTGGCAATAGAGAACTAGTTATGATACAACCTGATCCTAGTTATTGGCACCGATGAAACCTTCCTCCAGATCCTTCCTACCTGATCCATTGAATATCTCCTCTCCAATAGTAGCAATACAATGTGAGATAAGAGGGATCAATATCACAACAAGGAAACTAGGGTTTTTTTAGAGAAAGGGTAGTGCTTAAATACATAGGATAAGCAGACCTGATTTGGGGATATTTTGGTAGAGTATGGATGCCAAGTACTAGGATGCATATGAGGGAAACCCAAGGTGTGTATCCACCAAAAATTAGTTGGGTTGGTTATGCCACATGATTTTCTAGGTGGGTTTCCTATCTAACTCATAAACCCCACCAAAAAAATAGAGGAATTATATTATTTTCGAGTTATAAAAAGCTGTACACAAGAAGATTTAAGGAGAACCATGTACATGCACGCTTTTACAGTGAGAAGATTGCATATAGATTTTGTAAAGTGTTTTTTAATATAATTTTAGGTTTGCATGGGAAAATATATTTTGTCTAGACCAACATAAGCATCTGATGAAAAAGTGTGGCAAAATATGCTATAACAGATGCCCCCTAATGTGTGAGGTTAGAAGAGGGTCTGATGGTCGAAATACATTAAGTATACAAAAGGGAACTCATTAGGAGAACCCAGAAGGGGATCACCAAATTCAGGCCCCATCAATACCTGCAGAAGGAATCATAAAGAAAACTCATATATGAGGTAGGCATACCCATGCTCAAAGGAAGGAAAGCATGGTTGTCGGTAAAGTATACTACAGATCCATGATGATGTATATATAAGGACATAATTGTTGACACCTAATCCTTGTGATCGGGTAAATATATGTAAATAAATAAATAAGAAATATGAACAATCATCGGGAGATGAACTGAACAGTCTCTCCCTCATGTATATAATGAAGACCTACCTGATGGAATATAACACACGAATCATTTTTGCCTTATGGAGTTACTGCCTGGCCTAACAATAATTAATCCCACAATATATCATAGTTGTGAATAGAAAAAAATGAAATTATGTCTAAGTAAAATATAGGAGGATATTTGTACAAACCATGATGTAAAACAGAACCCCCACTTAAGTACCAGAGTCATATATAAAGTAGTGGTATTGTACAAAACTTAGGTGCCAACATATAATAAGTTATTCAAATTGAAGGAAACATATAAGAGTGGATGTCAAGGGAAGAAAGCTAAAGGAGCTATTAAATGATCATGAATGTTGACACAACTCCAGGTCTTAAAACTGACCGCCTTCTACAAAATGGGAATATATGAGTCAAAGTTAACCATGTGAGAAATAGTTTGATTATCAGTCATTGATTTATACCATTAACAAACATGAGACAACCACTTATAATGGTAATGGGCATCAAGGTACCAATTACAATATAACAAGTGTATATAAATGACTTGAAATTGGACACTTGAAATAATCTATCAAACTAGGGACATTGATGTATTCCCACTACCATTGCAAACCCCGAGCTATTGAATAAGATCCTGGAAATTATTCCAAAGAAATTAGTTCTATCGATGGGAAAAGATCCATTAGAAGGAAGGCATTAGGGCATCCCACATCAACTAGCATGAGTGTAACCACAAGTCCAATAATTGGGAAGATGTTGGATGAAAAATATTGAATGAACCACCATCGGGTACATATCTCGTATGCACCAAATGGAATAGCACATGGAAGAGACCCTCTGAAGCAACCAATATGAAAGATGACAACAGAGGTGATTAATCCACCAATAGGGTCAAATGGAAATCAAGTGATCCAAAATGGATTTTGGATAGACTTCTAAGTCTAAAGTGTTCCTCGTAGAGGAAAATAAAGGTCCAAAGATGCTCCTGGAAATAGTCCCATTGCATAGATCTTTTCATCCTGAATCTACCACAATTTGAATGGGCTAAAATGGACTTTGGATGCAGAAGTTATCGCAGAAAGAAGATTGCCTTTGTCCTTTGAAAAAGGAGGCATTTCCCCTAAAAATGGCATAAAAGGCCTTATAAAGGAAATCGCATCGCAAATAGCCAAAGGGAAGGACTTAAAGCGGAGGTGGAAGGGACCTCCGACTGTGACCTCCGACTTATCGCATCGGAGATAGGCCCGCATGCGATATCGGGACCTCGAGCTATGCGATGGAGTGATTGCGATCGGCGGATCGGCGATCGGCACACCCAAAAGGGAAGGACCCCCAGGCCAACACGACATACGATCGCCGATATCAGCGTCGACGGATCAGCATACCCAAAGGGTAGACCCCTGGGGCATTGTGATTGCGATTAGAAATCAGGTCCCAGACCCGATAGGGATTATGGACCCGATTGCAGAAATTTTGAGATCCGTATTTTCAGATTTTCTATATATTCCTTTGTATTTGGGGTTGTGGCCATTACATTATGCGATGCAATATGTGACTTAAGCCGGACCCGAAAGGGTTTATGGATGCGAATATATGTATTTTGAGTTTCGGTAAAAAGGGTTTTTCTATGTATTTTCGCATTTTTGTTAAATAAACGAAATACAAAGGAAATGCGCCCAAAGTGATACAATCCGGACCCGAAATATTTACAGACACAGCCTTATATTATTTGAGTTTTCTAATGCGTGGGATTTCGAGCGGGCCTCAGGCGGTAAGTGGTATTGGACGGGCTCCGCCCAATCCCATACACTGGCAGACATGTGGCTTGGCGTTGGAGAGGGAAAACTACCTTTTCAGGCTGGTAATCTCTGTGCGCATAAGCCACCCGAAATGAATATCAACCATTGCATCAAAGATCACCTAGATCAACAGTGGGCTTGCAATAGTGACCAAAGTCGGATCCGAAAGGATTATAGGGTGGATTCGATGATTTTTGCAGTCTAATAGAAAGCGTTTTTGTGTGTTTTTAGTGTATTTCTCTATGTAAATAGGGAAACGTGTTCCCGGGGATTTTAACTACGCCAATGGTCCTTTCCGTTTAAAAATAGGTGGCCACCATGCCTGAAGGCATTTGAAAATGATTGTTTAATGCTCAAAGGGGATTTGAACGGACAAGGAGCAGAGAAGCTGCAGGGCCACAGAGGGATGAGCACACAAAGAAATAGTTGGGGAAGCCACAGAGCCAGAAAAAATTCCTCAAAGGAGCAGAAAGCCCAGTTAGCGAGAACGGGAGGTCGGTGAAGGAGAGCTATTAGCTGAACGAGTGAAAAGCAAAGAGCATGATTGACAGGCAGCAAAGCTGCAAAAGATAGTTGGAAGGCTGTTAAAGGTCACTGGGAGGTCTAGCGAACCATTGATGCACACAAAGGCCGAGAGAGAGAGCTCAAAGAAGCCAGAACCAAGAGCCAGAGCCAGAGCCAGAGCCGAGAGCTTCAGAGCCAAGGATAAGATGGTGTCTAATCCCATTGTTTCTGTGTAAAATAGTGGAGTTGAGTGTGCAGCTTGTAAAAGAACTGATGCCATAATCCCAGAGAGCCTAGTCGAGTTGACTAGAGCTCAAGGAGACATAGCCCAAGAGTTTTGGGTGAACTCCAAATTAATATTGTTGTCCATGTGTTTGTTATTTGTTGCACTGTTGCAGTATTACATGTATTTACATATCAGCACAAACAATATATTTTAAAGCATATAATCAGTTAAAATAAACATAAGCATACACCTTATTGTCAAGCACATTATTATTTCTGCATTGGTTAATCATAGTTGTCATGGGAATAATTAAGCTTTGGAAGTGGGAGAGGTTCTTGTAATCTCATAAGAAGCCTTTAGTACCCCATTTTCAGATCATGTGGTATCGGAGCCTAAGATTGGTTAACCCCACCTTCAAGAAGGTGATATCAAAGTTAGTTATACCAGAGCAAGTGGTAACAGCTCAGAATGCTTGATTGACAGAGCAAAGATTGCTCGTCTGAAAGGTGTTTGGGCAGTCAAGGATTGATTGTCTGGGTGATTGTATGCTTATTTGTAGACTGACTATTATTTGAGTTTGCAGAGGTGAAGGGAAAGCTATTTATAGCTCAGTCCAGGAAGGACAAGAAGGAAGAAGGAATAAAGGCATTCTTCTATCCCAAAGGACCTCAAGGCAATCCTTGAAGCACAAGAGGTTTGTTGCAAAAGGTTGCTTGGATAAAGCTCTTTATTAATCTTGTTTGAAGTTCTTTTGTTCATTGGCATAAGGACTACTTCTACAAATGAATCCTCAAATTCCTCCTTCATCACAAGATTCTTTGATGGAGACATGAAGCAAGACTTGTTCATCATGATGGACAAGGTGAGGGAAATGTATAAGGATGGAAAGAAGAGCAGCATACTTAGAAAGTAGTTGAATTCCATGGAGGAAGAGAAGCAGCTGCTTTCTGACAAATTACAGGAAATGGAGAGGCAACTTCATATTGCAAATATGAACCTGAAAAGGATGCATGAGTTGGAGTCACAGCTCTTTGTTGCCAAAGAAGCCTTGGTTAAGTATCAGCTTGAAGAAGAGGTAAACCATTCCAGTTTGTCTTCAAATTCTTCTAAGAATGCTTATATTGGTTCTTTTGAAAAGCATACCGAGGCATAGGTTCCAAGCTAATTTCCAAGATGGGCTATGAAGGAAAAGGCTTGGGCAAACATGCATAAGGTATTGTTGAGCCAATAATAGTTGAGGAAAGGCCTAAGTATTTGGGTCTTGGCTATGGACAGTCTTATGGAGAGAGTTCCAAAGCTGCCATGAAGGCCATTGAAACAGCTCCAAGAAGGAGTTTCATTTCAGGTCTTCTACCCCAAGATTGTGAAGATTGTATTCTTGGGGAATGCAATGGTGTGAAGCATACCTTGCAGAAAGAAGGTGTATATCAACATACACTTGAACCAGAGAGTTGTGGAGACTCTAACAGCCTTGAAGAGATTGATGGTATTCCAAAGGGAGCCACTTCTTCATTTGATTCACCTCCTCATGAAGGTAAAAGAGGTGGAAGAGAAAGGTATAAATCTGGTTCTTATCATATTCATTTTGATTATGTTCAGCATGATAAATTTCCACGTAAGCATGGGAAAAGAATTGCATGTTCCTTTTGTGGTTTGGATAACCATAATGTTTCTAGATGTTGGAAGAGAATGGCCACATATAGGAAAATTTTGAAGGAAAGGAAGCAAGAATTCAAAGGTCTATTGGACAAGGCAAATCATGTTGTTAAGAGGATGCACATGTGTTGCACTTACTGCCATAAGCAAGGGCATATTTCTGAAAGGTGTTGGACTCTGAATCCAGCAATGCTTCCACAAAAGCTGAAGAAAGTGGAAAGAGAAGATGGCATAAATGGAAAGGAAGTTTCCATGAATGATGTGTCTCAGGATGATTCACATGTTGATGCTGATGTGCAGACAAAGGGAAGACCTTTGAAATGGATTGGTAAGAAATGGCTAGAGTTCTTATCCAATTAAGATTGCATGTCTATTGATGCATCTATTTGCATTTCTTTGTTAATGGAATGCAAGTTGCAAGTTCCTACCAAGAAGGTGAATGGAAAAGTTGAGTAGGAGACTCACTTTGTTGCTGCAACATTATATTTCATTTCAACTTCGAAAGTATAGTGTGCTTAAGTGAAAGTTGAAGGATGAATTGCATGCATGAGCATGAGATGCAAGAACACAGGGATGTTGATGTTTTCCTTTTATTTGAACATGTATGTGTAATTAACTTGAAGGGCTGACTGCTTTAAACATGCTTGTAATATTGGCTTGAGAAAAGTTGATTTGGTCTCCAAGATGGAGATAATGATGAAGTGTTTCATCTTTTAAAAAAAAAAGAGTCCTAATGGTCTTTTTCTACATGCTTGACTTGAAGGGTCATTTGTTTTAAAGGCATGTTTTGTGGGCTTGTTATCTAGTCCATCATTTGTATGCAGATGTAAGACATGGAGGTGTTCACAAGATGTGAAATCTGTTCTTTTGTGAAGCAGGAGTTTAGTCCATCCAGTTGTTGCCTGTGTTTCTATTGTTGTTAACAGTTGTCGTTGACAGCTTTTAAAATAGGTACAAATGAAAGTTTTTGTGAAGCAGATGTACTTTACATTTGTTTGAGCCACCTTGGATCAATGATCAAGGCAAAGAAGTTCAAACTACCTTCTATGACCATCTTACAAGAGTTTTGCAAGAAGGTTAAGAAGGAAGACAGTTCTTCCCAGGAGGACAAGCACATCCAGGAAGGAAAGTGGTCAAAGGCTTTGGTTCAAAGGCACTATGCAAGGAAAGTGTATGGAGGCTAAAAGAAGAGGGTGTTGTTACTCTCATTTACTGTTTAGAACAATATATCAGTCTTTTGGAGACCAAAAGTTCTTTAGTTGGAAGCCGTGATCCAAAATGGATTTTGGATAGACTTCTAAGTCTAAAGTTCCTCACAAAGGAAAATAGAAGTCCAAAGATGCTCTTGGAATTAGTCTCATTGCGTAAATATTTTCATCCTGGATCTATCGCAATTTGAATGGGCTAAAATGGACTTCGGATGCAGAAGTTATCGCAGAAAGAAGATTGCCTTTGTCCTTTGAAAAAGGAGGCATTTCCCCTAAAAATGGCATAAAAGGCCTTATAAAGGAAATTGCATCTCAAATAGCCAAAGGGAAGGACTTAAAGCGAAGGTGGAAGGGACCCCCAACTACGACCTCCGACTTATCACATCAGAGATAGCCCTGCATGCGATATCGGGACCCTGGGCTATGTGATGGAGCGATTCCGATCGGCGGATCGACGATCGACACACCCAAAAGGGAAGGACCCCCGGGCCAACGCGACATGCGATCACCGATATCGGTGTCGACAGATCGGCAGACCCCCGGGCCGTTGCAATTGCAATTAGCAATCAGGACCCAGACCCGATAGGGATTATGGACGATTGCATAAATTTTGAGATCTGTATTTTCAAATTTTCTATATATTCCTTTTTATTTGGGGTTTTGGCCATTACGTTATGCGATGCGATATGCGACTTAAGCCAGACCCGAAAGGGTTTATGGATGCGAATATATATATTTTGAGTTCCAGTAAAAAGGGTTTTTCTATGTATTTTTGCATTTTTGTTAAATAAACGAAATACAAAGGAAATGCGCCCAAAGCGATAAAATCCGGACATGAAAGATTTATAGACGTAGCCTTATATTATTTGAGTTCTGTAATGAGTGGGATTTCGGTCGGGCCTCAGGCAGTAAGTGGTATTGGACAAGCTCCTCCGGTTCCCATACACTAGCCAACACGTGGCTTGGCACCGGAGAGGGAAAACTGCCTTTTCGTGCGGGTAATCTCCGTGCACATAAGCCGCCCGAAATGAATATCAATAGTTGGATCAAAGATCACCCAGATCAACGCTGGGCTTGCGATAGTGACCAAAGGCAAATCCAAAAGGATTATAGGGCAGATTCGATGATTTTTGAAGTTCGATAGAAAGAGTTTTTGCATGTTTTTAGTGTATTTCTCTGTGTAAACAGGGAAACATGTTCCCAAGGATTTTAAACGTGCCAGTGGTCCTTTCTGTTTAAAAACAGATGGCCACCATGCCTGAAGGCATTTGACAATGTTGTTTAACGCTCGGAGGGGATTTGAATGGACAAGGAGCAGAGAAGCCGCAGAGGGATGAGTACACACAGAGAAATGGTTGGGGAAGTCATAGAGCCAGAAAAAATGCCTCAAAGGATCAAAAATCCTAGTTGGCGAGAGCGGGAGGTCACTGAAGGAGAGTTGTTAGCTAAAAGAGCAAAAAGCCAGAGAGCACAATTGATAGGCAGCAAAGCTGCAAAAGGTCGCTGGAAGGCTGCTAAAGGTCACTGGGAGGTCTAGTGAACCATGGATGCATGCAGAGGCCGAGAGAGAGAGCTTAGAGAAGCCATAACCAAGAGCCAAAGCTAGAGCTGAGAGCCAGAGCCAGAGCCAAGAGCCATATCCAGAGCCAAGAGCTTCAGAGCCAAGGATAAGATGGTGTTTAAGCCCATTGTTTCTGTGTAAAATAGTGGAGTTGAGTGTGGAGCTTGTAAAAGAACTAATGCCATAATCCTAGAGAGCCTATTCAAGTTGACTAGAGCTCAAGGAGATGTAGCCCAAGAGTTTTGGGTGAACTCCAAATTAATATTGTTGTCCATGTGTTTGTTATTTGTTGCATTGTTGCACTATTACATGTATTTACATATCAGCACAAACAACAGATTTTAAAGCATATAATCAGTTAAAATAAACATAAGCATACACCTTATTGTCAAGCACATTATTCGTTCTGCATTGGTTAATCATAGTTGTCTTGGGAATAATTAAGCTTTGGAAGTGGGAGAGGTTCTTATAATCTCACAAGAAGCCTTTAGTGCCCCATTTTCAGTTCATCAAGGTACTGAACAAATCCCACTGTGTGATCATGTAAGATAATGTCAAATGCAAGGGAAACCACCCAGTCAAAGACCAATAATGTAAATCAATGTTGGGCACATGATAACTTATCAATGATGGAATAGGTCTAGTGTGTGACTCTAGGTCTGCTCTTAGAGAAATTTATCAAAGTCATAAGAGAAGACCCGTTAGAAAGAAGTTGATGGGGACCTTCTGTATTGACACGAGTATATGATTGGGATGTTGATCTGATACCAAGAGCAACTTGATGAACCAGGTATGGATGACAAAATGAGTCAAGAGACGTTGCATAATGGAAAACACAGAGTTTTACTTCCCTTGAACAAAAGCACGACACATTTTGTGACTTAGGAAGCATGGACCAAGATGAACTTTGTATAAGGCTAAGACACAAAAGGCATCGACAAACTCTCCAATGATCGGAAGAGTAACCAACAGGAGGAACACTGACTCTAGAATTTTGGCTTCTTAAAGCCATATTAAATCCCAACTGGATTAGGAAAAGATTCTTGACAAGGTGCTTTGTTCAAGGGTGACAATATTGAATTTGTTGCTAAGTTAACAAAAGATACTCTTCTTGTCCCCTATTTTTTTAATATTTTATTTTTTTATCTTTTCCCTATTATAAAAATATTGAAGAAAATTAATAAATAAAAATATTATATATATATATATATATATATATATATTATATATTATATATATATATATATATATTATATATATATATATATATATATATGGTATTATATATTGTTTATAGTACAGTGCAGGGAGTGAGTTTCACGGGCAAGCAAACTAGTTCTATCACTTGAAACATTCCTATGTTCAATGCAGGGGAAAGTGTGTAGGATATGGATACTTAAGTGACGTTCCCTCCAAGAATAAAGATGTTGAGCCACAAAGGAAATAAATGCAAGGCTTGAACTTTCAGAAAGAGCATCAGAAAAAAGGGCTTATACAAGAGCAAGTTGGAGTCGGCTTAAGGCCAAAAGCGCAAGCAGTCAAATGCATTGCAATAGTACTACTCAACATATAGGAGCCTCTAAGGTATGAGTCAAAATAAGAGTGAGTAAGAAGTATGTAGCTTCAATGCAAAGTCATGATGGGACTAAAGAGGACTCTCGAGCCTATAAAGAAAATTTCAGCATGGGTGCCATGTGACAGCAAGGCTCTATCTAGAGCGCCCATGATAAGGTAGGTTCTACCACATAGGTTATGCAAAATAGTCCCTCCTGCCCCATTAAAATTTCCAAGATGTGGGAGGTGTTATTTAAACCAGCCCATCCTCCATGGTATCATTATGAAGAAGGGGTTACAAAATTCCTTCTTCATAATTAATAATAATAATAACAATTAATAATAGGTTAGTAAAACTTTTATTAATAAAGAAATTATTAATGGGATATATTATGATAATAATAAAATAAAATAATATTATTAATATTATTATTAGAATAGTTAATATCACTATTTCAAAATAATTAATATTAATGTTAGGATTGATATAAAGTAAATGTTGATATTAAAATAATAAGATAACAATTAATAATAATAATAATAATGTTAGGGGGTTAGAGAAAGGATATATGGAAAAGAGAGAGAGAAAAATAGGGAAAAGGGGGGGATTAGAGATGTGAATGGCTCAAGTCACTAAGGTCTTAAGAATGGTAACTTTTTTTTATCAGGGTGGTGATGGAAATGTGCATGAAGGTATCTATTGGTATGAGTCTTTTTTCAGTAGACTTAATAAGAGAGGGAGTTGTGAGGAAGTTTAGATATGAGAACGTCAAGAAATGGAAGGGAGTTATCTACTTCCATTTCCATGGTGAACTAAATATGAGGGATATCTGGTTAAGTTGGTTGAGAAAAGAATGCAAATAGTGATGCCATGGGACCAAACAAAAAAGGTATCATTAAAAAATTATTTTCAGCATTTAGATTTTAAATGGAGGTTGTATAAGTCACAAGGCTCAAATGATTCCATGAAGAAGTTGGCAACTACCGAGGAGAGGGATGAGCCCATGGCAGTTCCTTTATTTTTTTCATAGAAAATACCTTTAAAGGAAAAGAATGTCAAGGAAAGGAATATTTTGATAAGGTTAATGGTTTCAGAGTCAACAAGGTTAAAAATGATTTCAATGGCTTCATGGGTGGGAATTTTGGTAAAGAGGGAGACACAACAAAACTGACTAGATTATTATGTGTATTAAGCCGAAGGTGTTTAGAATTATTAATAAAATTTGAGGAGTCTTTAATAAACGAGGAGGTTTAACCAATGAAAGGTCGAATATTTTGCACAAGGTAACGAGATAGGGCGTAGGTGGGGGCACCAATGGAACTAACAATGGGTCTTAAGGGGGTATATTGCTAATGGATTGTAAGTAGGCCATAGATTTTGGGGGTTTGTGGGTTAAGCGGTATAAGAAAATTTTGGATGGCAGGGTTGAGATAAGAGAATTTGATAGCTTTGGTCATGTAATTAGTAGTGGAGGAGATAAGGGTTTTATAAAGAGGCTTATCGAAGGACAAGGAGAGGAGTTGAAGCATTTTCAAATCATAATCAGAGGAATTCATAATGACGGTGGCATTGTCGTTATCTTCTTTTAGGACGCAGGAGAAGGGGGAGAAGAGGAAGAAGAGGAAGAGGGGGGGGATTAGAGAGAAAAGAAGGGGAAGTGGAGACATTAATAGAGGGAGAGGAGTGGGGGATTAAAGTTGAGAAATTAGTAGAGGATAAGGAGGGGATAAAATATAAGGTGATGAGATGGGGGAGGGGGAAACCATCTTGACTTTAGAGGGAGGAATGAAGAGGGTTAGGGGAGAGGAGGGAATAGCGGAAGTGAAGGGGAGAAGAGGGTTACGAGAGATAGGAGATGGTTTAGGAGAGAATCCCAAAGAGAAACTGCTAGAGATAGCCATTGAGTGAATGAGGAAAACAATGGATGAGATAGAAATTGATTCAACAGAGAATTGGGTGGGAGTTCAAATAGAAGAGGTGATGATAGAATCAAGGGAAGAAACAGAGAGAGTGGTTGATGATGCAAGGAAAGAAATGGAGGAAGAGGCGATGAGAGGATCAAAGGAAGAAATAGGGAGAGCATATGATATGGGATAAACGGAGAGAGAATATGAGGACACCCTTCGATTTAACTCGTTCCTTCCTGTTTTTCCTCCCTCCATGTCCTCTTTCTTCTCTATAGACTACCCTGGCCATAACCCTAACTCCATACCCTCTTTGATCCTCCCATTATCCAATTGTGAGCTCCCATCATCCAATCAAGGGCTCTCCTCTCTGGCTTCTGTGAGGATTTTTCCTCCATATAATCCCTTCCTTTCCCTCTCTGATTCTTCCAGTAGATCTCCACTTGAGTCTTCCTACAAATTATCCTCTAATTGGTTCAGTGTTTTTCCCTGTGGATCATCATCCATTGGTTCTTCGAGTACCCTATTAGATACTTCAATTTGTTCGAATGGGATGTTTTCTTTTCATTTTGGATCCTCTAGTAGATCCACGAATCATGTGTTTGGTTCCTCATACACCCTCACCATTGGATCTTTCAGTAGAACCAACGAGTCTGCAGTCAATTCCTCATATTCGCTCTTTGTTTCTTCCATCTCATCTACCCTCCTTGTTTCTTCCTTCGATCCTCTCATTGCCTATTCCTTTATTTCTTCTCTCTCTTAATCAACCACTCTATTTGTTTCTTCCCTTGATTCTATCATTACCTCTTCCATCAAATCTCCCACCCAATTATCCATTGACTCAATCGTTGTCTTGTCCATTATTTTCGACATTCACTCAATGGATATCCCTAGTGAATTCTCTTTGGAATCCTCTCTTAAACCCTCTCCTACCTATTGTAACCCTCCCCCCCCCCCCCCCCTACTTCCTCTATTCCCTCCCTTGCTTCCATTCTCTCCTCTCCCCCACCACCTTTGTTCCTCTATTTAATGTCAAGATGGCCCTTCCCCCTGTCTCATCACCTTCTACTTTACCCCCCCCACCCCCCGCAGTTCTCCCTCTATTAATTTCTCTATTACTTTATCCACTTTAATTCCCCCCCACCCCTCTCCCTCTATTAATGTCTCTACTTCCCCTTATCTTCTCTCTAACCCTCCCCCTTCTTCTTCTTATTCCTCTTCTTCCCCTTCTCTTGTTTCCTAAAAGAAAATAAGGGAAATGTCACCATCATTATGAATTCCTTCAATTACGATTTAAAAATTCTTGAACTCCTCTCCTTATCCTCCTATATCACTCTTTCTAAAAACCCTATCTCCTCCATTACTAATGCCATGACCAAAGCTATCAAATCTTCTTCTCTTAATCCTGTCATCGAATAGTTTCATATCCTCTTCAACCCCTAAACCCCCAAAATATATGGCTTACCTAAAATCCACAAGAAATATATCCCTCTAAGATCCATTTTTAGTGCCATTGGTGCCCCCACCTACTCCGTATCTCATTATCTTTCTCAAAAGCTTTGTCCCTTCACTAGTCAAACCTCCTCATTTATCAAAGACTCCTCAGATTTTATTAATAAGACTTAACACCTTTAGCTTGATAAGAATGATATCCTAGTCGATTTTGATGTTGTCTCCCTCTTTACCAAATTTGCCATCGACGAATCCATTAAAATCATTTCTAACCTTGTTGACTTTGAAACCCTCAACCTTATCAAAATATGTCTTTCCTCGACATTCTTTTAATTTTAAGGTGTTTACTATAAACAAACCAAAGGAACTATCATGGGCTTATCCCCCTCCCCGATGGTTACCAACATCTTCATGGAATCCTTTGTGTCTCGTTCCTTAAACAGCTTCCATTTAAAACTTAAATGCTAGAAATGGTATGTTGATGATACCTTTGTTGTTTGGTCACATGGAATCCTTGCTTTGCGTTCCTTTCTCGAACACCTTAACCAGATCTTACCTCATATTCAATTCACTATGGAAATGGAAGACGAAAACTCCCTTATGTTTATTGACATTCTCTTATCTAAACTTCCTAACATCTCCCTCCCTTATCAAATCTACCAAAGAAAAAAAAATCTTATCAACAGATACCTTCATGCCCATTCTCATCACCACCCTGCTAAAAAATATTTCGTTCTTAAGACCTTAGTGACTCAAGCCATTCACATCTCTAATTCCCAACACTTTAACAAGGAACGCCTCCTCCTGACCAGGGCCCTCCAAAGCAATGGTTACTCCTCTTCCCAAAAATAAAAATAAAAATAAAAAAATTACGCAGCCCTCCATCCTAAGCCCAAAACCAGCCCTTCATCTCCCCTCTTAATAAAAATAACCCTTCCTTACATTTAATGTGTTACTGACCATATTTCCAATATCCTACAAAAAACAATATCCAAACCTTTTTCAAACCCCATATCACCCTTAGATAACTCTTTAGGTTTGCTAAAGACAAACCCAATCCCATACTTGGGTTTGGATTTTATTAAATCCCTTACTCCTATTGGAAGTCTTACATCGGTAAACAGTTAGATCCTTTAAGGCTTGTATCAAAGAACACGTGGCTAGCAATATTCATAATTGGGTCTCCAAATAAGCCATTTTCGAGCACTCTCACAACACCAAGCACCTCATCTACTTTGACAAAGTGGGAATTCTTCAATCTACTCCTTACCACACTACCCATATCATCGGGGAAGCCATTGAAATAAAAAATAATGCTAACAATTTTAAATAGGAAGATGGTTTTAAACTTAGTTTTTCCTGGCAACCCACTATCCCCTATCTTTCTCATAAACATTCCCCTCCCTCTACCCACCTCTAGTCTCTTCCTTGGCTCCCTTTCCCTTTTTTCTTCTCGACCCTATTTCCTTCTTTTTCCTTTTATTCTCTTTTGGTCATTATCCTCAATTATTTTCCTTTATTTATTTCTCGTTATCCCTAGCTTTTACTTAAATTTGAATAATAATTATATTAATAACATTAACATTAGTTTTATTAGTGATATATCTCGAATTTGGGTGCTCTAGCTAAGATCACCCACACCTAATTTCCCCATGACAACTCACACCATGGAAGTAATGACAAGGGGATGGTGGCATTTCCCACCCGCCATCTCCACCTGCCACATTACCAGTTTATGGAGGGATGTCTAGATGACAATGCAATTGAATTCAATTCAACTTGGGAATGCCTAACAAGAAATAATTCTATTGGGGCACTCTCAACTGAGCATTTGCAATGTCGATAAAACAGGAGAATCGCACAACAATTTTGAAAGTGATTATAAAATGCGCAGTGATAGAAGGATTTCCATGGTGTGAGAAAGAGGTTAGCCCCAGCATGGAGGAAAAGGAAGAGGTCACCCACCTCAAGCTTTCAAAGCATGGCCCAGGAGCAGACAAATATGATGAAGACCTCCCACTTCATATCTGACAAATGGTAACTGAAATGGAGGTTGAAAAACTGAGAATACCGGCAACAGTCAGTGGGCCCTATGTAATTGTTTGGAAGGCATCTCTGTGACCAACAAGTTATTCTGAAGGTGACATAAACTTATATCATTGATCTCGATTTCCACCTAATCCAGGTCATGCTTGCACTAAGAATCATCGTTGAAGCTCTTAGCATCCAGTTCCCCCCTCCTCCTCTATCCCATGTGACTTCCAAATCCTCGGGCAGTCAAGGCTCCTCATGCCTTTCCTCCCTGCCATACTTGAGCCTTCCTATCACCCATCCACCTAGTCAAATGATGTCGGAGTCATCCAAACATGGGAAAAATGTTACTGAATATTTTGGTCCTTTCAACAGAGAGAGGAACAAGCACAAGTCCAACTCTCTGGTTGTTGCTATTAACAAGTCAAGAGATGCAACTTTGCATCTTGTTGAGGATACCTGCTAGGGTCGAGCTACTATAGAATGGGAAAGACCAGACTGGCTACTAGAGGGACAAGAGGACCCAATCGATTAACTGCTAGAAAGCACAAAAACAATAAGAACTCACCAGTTCCCTTTGACTTGTTTGTTTACTCACTCTATTCTAGATGTCAAAATTTTGCTTCAAAACTCTCAAGGGGACCATCTTGTTTCCCATGCCTAGGCAGATGGTATTTCCTTGGCCTAGTGACACCCTATTTTTTGTGATTATGTTGAAGTCAGACAAGGTCCGCAAATGCCCTTTCATGCTTGTACAATCTGTAATTTTCCAGTAATATAATGTATTCTAGCTTACAAAAAAAATGTTTTATTAGTAATATTATCTTAATTTCATTATTAGTTCGAATGATTATTATTTTACATAGTAATAATATTTATAATACTTCATATTTTTATTATTATTTCCTTAACAATATTATTGTTAATACTTAACCTTTCTTTTCTTTTCTACGAAAAGAAAAGTAACAAACATCATTTTGATATCGATTCGACGGGAATATCAAATAATTGAATCCTATCAAATGCGTAAATTTTTAGCTCTAAGAGTATCCACAAAAGGTATTTTTCGTTTATCTTTGAATATTGAAGAAAGTGCTGTTAGTTTAGTTTGAGAGAATGTAAGTCTCCAAAACCTTTATAATAATAATATTAAT
>APFE030948489.1:232378-250366 GCA_000404065.3 Pinus taeda | reverse complement strand
TTTGGGAACCATAATTATTGTCGTGTCGGCGGTATGTTTCTCTTGAACATGGCACTTCTCTGCTTTCGTGTCGGGGGGGGGATATCTCATCTCATTTTTCACTTGCCTCCGTGGGTTTGGGTAATCCTATTTGACCTCTCATCTACTCATTGCCTCGTCATCATGACCTCTGATCCATTGATGTCAAATACTGCCAATTCCACTGGCGTGCCGCCGATATCTTCAAGAGAAGTTGACCTCTGAAAGAAACAACCTCTGTCTGATAGTTCATAAATCTTAATTCACAACATTGTCTCTTTCCGTCTCATATCGATGATGTGGGAAACATTATGGCCCACCTTCGACAAAGATCACTTCCTGTCGACTTCAGCTCATTATCCAGGAAAGTGACCTAGAGACTCCCTTCCGGTACCTTGGAGCCTACATGCCTCATGGCAGTGTTCTTCGTGTTCGACGTGGGGTTTTACTATTGGCCTCACGATCGAAATGCTCTACGGGTGTTCGACACCAGCTCCACTAATTCACACACCCTTAGATGTACTATAGTACCCTTGAGGCCATTGTCATTATTGGTGGTACTCTCGCGTCTGTTAACAGCTTTCATCATTGGCTGGTAATCAGACGATGTTCATGCATGTTCGACTTCAGCTCACATGTTCACATGCTTGAACTTTTACTTCTGTTCGGGTCGAGGTGGAGCACAAAACCCTGGATTGTGTCTGTTGTAATCCAGGTGTGATTGTTGATACATGACTCATTCATTGGATGGTTGCGACCATACCTGAGTCATTTCATTGATCCTAACAAGATGGCTGCGTCCATACTACGGATCTAGATATCATGTACTCTCTTATGGATGGCTGCGACCATGCCACATACATCATGTATTTGAACTATCAATTGTATCTCTCAATGCAGATTCTCGGTGACAGCTATATATGTTCTTGTAAAGCATCTCACCCCTCTCTCTCTCTCGGGCCTCATGCTTTAGGGGGCATCTGTTACACAGTAATTTTTCACCGTTGGTCACCGTCCCTGTTACCCTTGTTTTCGTACATTGGAGGATATATTTCGGGACCTGTGACCAGTGACATAACCTAAAAACATTTGCATTATGTTCCCCTGAGTATGTACTTCATGTTCCCTGGAGACACCTTTTGCAAATTATCCCTGAAAAGTGCCCTTTTTCCATTGGCGCAGGTACACAGTGTCTTACCCGCGCCAATGACTCAGATCCTCAAAAGGGGGCGCGCCCATTGACGCTCTGTCCTAGAGCAACACCCGCGCCAACTAAGTTTAGTAATGATTTTGGCCAACGCGCACCCATATGTTTTTTCCTCTCTTATCATTAAATTCTTTGAGGGAAAAATCCACAAGATAGAGGTCGAGAGTCATTGTTTATCCATGACAACTATCCTCAATAGCTTTTCAGGATAATGCCAATCCACAATGGGCGTCCTGGTACATTGTATCTTCCTCCCTTCTCCATCTATAAATGACTGTCCTCATGCATTAGACAAGCTAGTTTTGCTAGAGTCTTTGTGAGTGCTGAAGTAATGCTAGAGTGATAGTAGAATTGTGAAGCATAGGGGGTTATGCTGCCGGAATCCTGAGAGAGAGAAGGTCTTTTCAAGGCATATGTAGCTGCTTGCCCAGTCAGAGAATAGGTTCACGTCAGAACCTTGGTTGTATCTTTCTCTACTTTTACTCATTAATAGACAACTATCATTATGGTTCCACTCATGTGTCTTTATAATGATGATTGAGTTATATCTTTTCTGACTGATATATAGTTGCATCTATTGGATTTTATGCTTGTATTTGTGTCGTTCTTTGCATGTGCAGGTGTCCGTTCACGAGGATCGTGGGGATTGTGACCAGCCGGGGCAAAGGAACGGGAGAAACGATTCTTATACAAGTACTAGCGTTGGAATCCAGGTAGGCCATCATCATCGATCTTTGATTTGCAATTAGGAACCTGCGTGTTAGCGTTGATTGATTGTTGCTAGACCCATGTTGGGCTAGTGGGATCGCCTCTGTCCGGAGAGGGGATTTACCTGTTCAACAAGAAGCTCTGTGGTACCTGACAGTTAATGTAAGACACAGATGAAGCTCGGTGTATGAGTACGTGCAACGAAAGGTAAGACTATGACAATAGGTTGGACTGGTTGGGTCTTGTTAATGGTACTAGACCCGCTAACATGTCAAGGGGATCTCCCGAGTAAGAAATCCAAATTAGACCTAATACCATTTGGTGTAGGAGTCCCAATAATGGGTCGTAAGGTAATACCTTGACCGCGATGTTGCATAGAGGCACGTAAGATAACTCTGTTAGTATCAAGGGCATGACTGATGTAGTGAGTCAAGGAAGGTGTATGAGAGGTTCTAACACTTCGAAGGGAGAAGGAGGTGAAGGTGAGTTCCAGGTTGAAAGGGATCAGTCCCAACTCGGTTAGGAACACATAACACAAAAGAACGTGCACAACTTCAAGTGGAGCAATCCACTCGGATGGGGCAGTCACATCATACAAGGTAAGATAACAAGTACAACACTCATGGATTAGTCTGAGATGAGTGCGATGGTTGTTACAACAAGGTTCATGTGAAAGGTATATCTGACGTCTGGCAGAGAAGTTGATACAGATGGTGTCAACATTAACAACATATGCAACACATCAACAACAAGATTCATATAATTGCACACAAATCAGTTTATACACAAGTACGTAAGTTAAACAACATATATCATCAAGGAAACTGGAGCAGTCCAACTACAATAACAACACATGCATGAAAGTGCGTTGGCTCTTATTTAATAAAGAAGTGTAAGTCTCAATCATACAATACATCCATGTAAACCTACTAGCCCCAATAGTGGAACGTTACAACCACATCCGCCTGCTCCTCCAAAGAGATGTACTAGCTCCGTGTAGTGGAGAAGCCAAGGTGCATTACAATAATGTCCAAGCCTTCTTCAAGATAATCTTACTAGAAGCTTGGTTGACCAAAAGCATATCCAATGAGTTATGAGGCACTATTTATAGCAAAGGGTGGGGTGACCCTTGACATTCCCCTTTCTGACCATTTAACTACCCTCATGACTCAAGATTACAATGCACATGTACCCATGTGAACAATGGCTTGGACAAGCCAAATAAGACATCATTCAGACTTACAAAACCATAGAAGTCCAACTGCTCAACATCCTCATGCTGATTAATAGCGACATGTTAGATTTTAGGCTTCTGTGGATGTTTTTTGCAGTGGTATGATCCAGATTGTCCACAGTCTTTTGTTCATTGAGTCGACGTTTCAAACCCCAAAGGGGGCCCATCATCAGGACAAATTAGAAAGATAGAAAAGAATGAAATATTGTTGAGAGAAGAAGACATGAACCTTGGAATAAATACATCAAGAACCCTAATTTTATAAAAGGGCCGACACAGGATTATTTCAATTTATCTAATAATTGATTATTTTATTCATTTTAGTTAATTTTATTTAACTAATTAATATGAATTTGAATTATTTTTATTTAATTAATACAATTTTAATAAATTAATTAATGTAAATTTTTAATTAATAAGAATTTAAATTATTTTTATTTAATTAATACAATTTTAATAAATTAATTCTTATAATTTTATTTGATTGATTAATATAAATTACTTAATTTTTATTTTTATTATTAATTTATATCTAAAACTTAATTAATTTTGCTTTGTTAAATCAAATTAAAAGAACTAATCCTACTTAGGGTTCTTGATGTATTTATTCCAAGGTTCATGTCTTCTTCTCTCAACAATCTTTCATTCTTTTCTATCTTTCTAATAGCGACATATTGATGCCAAGATTGGTAGTCCTTGATAGTGTTTGTGTGTTCTGCTGTGACATCCATCTGAAACCTGAACCTTGCCTCCATAGCATCTGGGTACATTGCTTGGGCTCCTATGTCCAACTCGTCTGTGAGCATGCACATCATTGTCATCAATGTGGCCAGACCAGCAATGTACTTGTGCATGATGTCTGCACTGATAGGGAAGTCTGGGCTGGTGGTGGTGCGCATCAACTTGTCAAAGTACAAGTCAAGCTCCTGTTGGACCTGCTTCTTTGTCTTTCCCTAGGTGAGAGTCCCAAGTGATGGGATCGCATGAATGTGCATTATAACATCCATGATTTTGAATACTCGTGCATGGGAAGCATGTATGCTAGTGATGAGTCGTGGTAGGTCTTCATAGTTTCGGATCTGACTCTAGATATGTGCTTGCAGCTCGACCGCATTGGCCTTCATCATCTTTGGCAAGTGAAGTGGGGCTCCCTTGTACTGCATCGTCCATGCTTGCATGTAATCAACAACAGCATGTATGTTCTTCAAGATGTGTGTTCTTCTCGCACATCGTTTTTCCCATCCGTGGAGATGGATGACTACTTGGTGCACAGTACCAAACTTGAAGTACAATGCTTGCATAACTATATCCAGGGACAATATTTCACCTAGTATTTCCTTCTTCAGTTCGGCTCAAGTGGACATTGTGACCAATTCTCCTCCTTGCTTGGCCACCTGTAGTTCCTTCACCATTCACTCATTCTCAAGTATGAGGAAACGAATACTTGAGCTAGTGGCTTCGACATACACTCTAGTTGCATCAGCCAAAGCATCGGATGCTTATGCACATCAGTCACGATCACTTGTTCTTCAACTTGTGCAGGGGATGTTTGGTCCTACGGAGTTGGTACTCTCTGAGACTGCACAACTTTGTGATGAGATTTTTCAAAGGAGATGTTGTGCATCTATGCTTCTAGTTGACCACCAAGGATCTTAGTGCCCCCTTGGTCATTTGATACTTGCTCATCCTGAGGATGCAATGAAGTGGGTGAGTCGACCTATTTATGATGAGGCATGAGGTCGATATCCTATTCCAATTCTTTCTGCTTCATGGTTGCATCCAAATGTTCAAGCGTCTATTCTATTTCATGAGAAAATTCTTGCCCCTGCGATGGTTCACCATGTTTGCTTGATGCCAGTTGTTCAGATCAATCAACTACTTGTACGGTCGCTTCTTCGTTTGTCTGCACGTGATGCACCCCATGGTGAATCTACTGCTGCTGTGCTTCCTTCTCCTATTGGCGCAACTATTGTTCTTTCCGGAGTTTCTCTCTCAGCTCATGCAACTCCTCTGCTTCTTCCATTCTCTTCTTATCCCTCTGCCTTTGTGAGATCCGCCTGTCATGCTGCCACCTCTTCACCTGAATAGCTATGGCTGCTTGTTCTACAAGTGGATCTACTTGAAACTTGCAGTGTTGCTCCTCCTCCATGCAGTCGACAATCTTCCTCTTCCCTTTGTCGTGCACAGGTATGCTTGGCTCTATTGCCTCTATTGTTGTTGCTACTATTGGTGGTCTCTATGATGTTGCTTTGCTAACCGCTCTACGGTGAAGCCGACCTGTTCATTGGGTCTAGAGGAATTGTAGCAGTACCTCCATGAGTCGTCCTCAACCTAATGACATGCCCCACGGATCCAGTTGAACTGAACTCTCGCGTAGTGATCCTTCACAATGTAATGTGGGTCATACAGGTTGAAGCTTCAAAGGTCAAAAGGATACTTCCTCATCTGTTCTGATTCGACATTCGCTTGCTTGATACTTTGGATCTCATATAACCCAATCTACAATAGAAGAGTGGTCCAAGTTGCCTTCCTTTTCCACTGTAGTATAGCTGTCAATCCTACCGAGTTGTTATGCTACTTCCTGCATTACAAGCACATCCAAGGTGAACTTTGGCAGAACATACGAAGACTTCTCCGCACTAAACACTCGAATGAACATGTTGGATGGTGAGGCATGCCAATCTATGATTCCTAGCCATTCCTTCATCAATTCCTCTGACATTCAGGGTGGATCCTGTTTGAATATCAACCTGTACACTGGGGTGACAAAATGGTCAGACAACCATATGATCACTACTCTGAAGCTGCATTCAAACAACAACTTGAAATATGTGTTCACAACAGTCTCTACCGGTGACCACTCTAAGCCCAGGAACTCATGTCGGGCACAGACTGCATCTAGAATGTAAGCAGACATATAAATCTCTATATGCGTATCCTCGAGTGACTGTCGAACCTTCGTGACTTGTTCCTTCAGCTGGTGAGCCAATATGCCAGACTAGTTGCATGGTCCTCGTTCTCTAGCCAGTTGGTCCAATGTGATCACCCAACTCTGAAGAAAGGTTTAAGTTCTTGCTTGGACACTCAGTTGACATGCCAATATGACCAAGTATTGGTATGCCTTCCTCAATATATTTGTCTTGTAGATCTGGTTGGGTGTCATCCTGAAGCGAGTTGGCTCCTTTACCCAATCCTTCAAAATGTCTCTAGAGTGAGCTCTACTGTTAGGCAAGCTGAATGGAGGCTTCATGACAATCATGGGTTTAGACATCTTATACATCTCATCGTAATCTCATGCCCAGAAGGTTGCAATATTTGTCCCACTGAAACTACTCAAGGTCATCGTCTTGGGGTCAGTGTGAGAGACGATTCAGTGAAACATGTCTGTGCATGGGAATGCAGGGTATCTGCATGCAATATGGTACAAGCGGGACTTGTGAATGTTCATATACACCTAACGGTCTTTAAAGTCTCCCCCAAAAGTGTTTACGAATGCTTCATTAACCTCTTGCCACTTTAGTCTGATGTCCCTGTCTAATTACAGCTTCGTATATTCATAGATTAGCATACTAGAGGACACCTGCTCAACTGTTGCTCCAACAAAAACTCCATCAGTGGCCTGCGATCTTGTTCTCTTGAAAGCCATTGGGACATATGCACTTGAAAGTTTTGGAAACAAGCAATGTGCATCGCAAGAAATATGTCAGTGGAAACAAAGCAAATCCAAGGGAGGACACAACACATACCTAGGAAACTGATGAGAAAGATTGCACAAATTTTATTGGGAGGTTGGGTGAATGGCTGCTAGAACTGCGCAAAAGGTAGTCTGGGCTATCTAGGAGGCAGGACTGGCTGCTCGATCAGCAAAATGCGTAATCCAGTCAGGCAACTGGCTGCTAGGATTGCGCAATGCGCAATTCCAACTAGGAAGGATTGTTGACCCATAGATAGATTTGTGCAATTTCCTTGGCCAAGCAGCCACTATCCTCCATAAATGTGCAAAATAGTCCTAGAGGCCAGTGCTGAGAAATAATGTGCATTTCTGTGGAGGAAGGCGATCCTTCCTTCCCAGATTGTGAAATGCAGCCTTAGTGAAGGCAGAGCCTGGGCCAAGGTTGGCCCGACTCATCGATGGGAAACTGAAAGAAAATAAGACCGTAAATGCATGGTGACACTAAGTGATAGCATAAGTGATTGACAGTGCATGCAAAACATGAATGAAATATTCAGCAAACAGATCAACATGCATGTGGATGAGGTAGTTTTCCTATTGGGTGAACATCCACACAAAACAGTTTCATGCATGTGACAGCAGTGAGATAGCAACAAAAACTAAAACTTAGCTAGGAAAATCTAAATACATGTAAATGACAATGGACATTCAAATAAATTAAGCAAACAGGACACACACAAGCAAATACACAAAAAGCGATAGAAATACTGAAAAAGACTAGTTGAGGCCACTTACCCGTGAATAGCTGAGTTGGATGTGTTGAAGAGTCATGGATGTGCTGTGGGATGTCAAAGATGCAAGATCAATGTGAATGAATGAGCTCTGATGTGTTGAATAAATAAGTTTGGTCTCAAGACGCGCATGCAACAAATCTATTAAAAAGCGACACTTGGAGGGAAACTTCTAAAACAACTTTGCATGTAACCGTTGGTTGCTAAAAATAGCTCCCTGAATCATGGGATGCCCTTTGCATGTTGTCTCTTGATATTCTAGGAAGATCAAGTCATGCATGCATGCAAGTCAAGTTTCCTCAGTCTCGAGTGGAACTGGTCAACCGGACTGTCCATGCATGCAAGTGCTCAACTACTTGGGAAAAATGTGCATTCCTAGCTGGGAGCTGGGCTGACCGCCCAGGAGGTTTGCGCAATTCCTAGGTAGAGTAGCTGGCGGCTGCCCAGATTTGCACAAATCCTGGGCTGAATAGCCTGCTGTTGGGAAAATTTGTGCAAACCCTATTGGGAGGGTTGACTAGCAGGATTACGCACTCTTGGAGCCCAGCAGGCTATTAGAGAGGATTGCATAATTCCTAGAGGGAAGGTTGGTTTCCCTCCAGAAATGCACAATTTTCAAGTGGAATATGCTCAGCCTTGAGCTGGACCAAGTCTGGGTGAGCATCTTGTGAGGAGAATGGATCAACTGTGATCAATAGGCTACCTTTATGCGAGAAAACCATTGAAGTTTGAGTACTTGACGAAGCAATACAAAGTGTTGTGTAAGGTTGGTAGGGAGGCTTCAAAATAGGCTAAGGAAAAATTTTGGATGGTGGTTGTAGCCACTACAACACTTGGCAACACACTGGTAGAACTCCAGCTCTCTGCATAGACCTTGTTCATGAAAAGCAAGTCTAACACCTCCAGAAGTATTGTTCAGTTCTTAGCTCATCTTGGTTTCACACTAACTTGATTATAAGATGTAGAATTTTCCAATCCCTTGTTCAATTGATACACATTCCAAGCCAAAGAAACACAATTGTTTTGACTAGGGTTGAGGGGTATATAGGTGCACAAGCAGTATAGTTGTTAAAGTCTTAGTTTCATCTCTAGGGTTTCTCCACTACCAGCAGGCCTGGAGAGTACCCCGATGGAGTCACATAGGAACACAAACATGGCTCTGCTTCCAGCAAGCCTGGTCAGTATCTCAGCGGAGTTACTTGCATCACCTACTTACACAAGAAGCCTTTCTCTTCTTTCACCTTATTTACTTTTCATTTTTCATTTTTTGACTTTTTATTTTTTTCATTTTCATTTTTACTATGCATAGCACTTATTCATTTCAGAGGCTAAAGAGGGATCCTGACTTATTCAGAGCAGAGGAGGTTGTTCCAACAGAGAAGTAGTTTATTGTATCTCTGACATGCCTGTTAAGGTTTTTCGCCTCACCTTACTCTACCTGACTGAGCTGACAAGGGTTAACCCAAAAACAACCGACTAGAGAAGGTGACACTAGTTAGCATGCAAGAATTGCTTTTTCACCAAGGTTCACTTCGAACAATACATATTTTCCTTTGATGTATCATGGACTAAAAGTAACAAGCTCATCACACAGAGGCAAGATGACATATAACCAAGTAGTAATAGTTGTACAAGCCCTCTTGTAATTTACGCAGCTTGTTTCAAGAGTCATACATGGTTTCATGCAAAACTATCCTACGAACGAAACAAACGAACTCAAAAACATCAAAGCAAAGAAAAAGTAGAAGCAAAAGTGAAAGCAAAACATGTAATAAAACAAGCAAGCAAACAAATCATATAAGGAAACAAGCATGCAAGCAAACAATTAAATAAAACACTACTCCTGGGCTTGATCACGTGAACTGATACTTCCAGTGCAGCCATCGACGCATTGGTAGACCCATGTTGATGAAGGCTTGGTCTGCGAGCAACCCAGTTGTCTGAACCAATAAGCAAGAAATATATAACAATGAAGACAACCACACTTCGTGTTTCAAAGTGCCCATGGGACATAAGTGAGTGCAAGTGCATGACGGACAACCCATGGACTTATCATGGTGTTGTGTGACACTACGTGCAACTTTGAAGCAAAAGCACACTCTTGACTGTGACATGCAAGCAAACAAAAGAAACAAAGATAACTTGTGCCATGCACGAGTGCTTGCAATGTAAGACTCCTCCAATGCATGAGCAATGGGATCGTGCAGTTCGAGTGGAGGAGGTGTGATCTATGTGTGAGATGGATCTTCAATGCATACAGATGAGTGATGAGGAGCCTTGGGTGATTGAACAGTTTCATGATTGGAAGTGAGACTGACCCCAAGAGAGCGAGGGCTTCACATAACCATCAACTCAGGCTGAATTGCCTCGACAGTCTTGGGTGTCTCAACTTCATCATTAGGTAGATCATCATACACCGGTGGATTCGAAAGATCAACTGCGATAGATTCATGATCGTGATAAAAAATGGAAGCAAATGGATCACGACTACCATGATTAGAAAAATCAATGAATTCCTTAGCATCCTCATGATCAGATGAATCAAACAGAGGGATATATGAAAAGCGAACAAAATTATCCTCTGTGTTTCTGGAAAAGATAGAGGAAGGATTAAGTGGATTTTCAAGGAGTAACTTATCCTCTCCATTATCAAATGATGGATTAACATTCAGTGAGTCCTGTGAGTGATCAACAATTGGTGCATCCATGGATGAAGACACACATGCAAAATCATGGATGGTAGGTTCACCAAAGAGGTTAGGAAAGAATAGAGGGGGCTCGGACAGAAGGGAGTCATCCTTCACCGAGTGTTGGTGTTCAAGCTCCCACTCATACTCTTCATAAATGACAACGCATATTGGTTGTGCAACACCAACTCCGTCAGTGGGTTGTTCCTCGTTCACAACAAGTGAAGAGTTTGGAATGGACGATAAAAGACAACATCATCTGGAGGAACACTTGAGTGCAAAGACAAAGGTCAAAGAAAAGAATGCATATGAGAACTCGAATGACTCATAACCAAATCTGCATGAAAATGGAGTGGAGTGATGTTGGGAGAATGTGAAGGATGAACAGGTGTGTGAGCATGCTCTTCAACATCACTTGGCAATGGTGGAGTTGTTGAATGAGAGGAAGGCGGACAGTCAGTTGAGACAGTGCCCACTCCCACATGAGATTGTACAGCTTCATCAATGAATAATGTTGAGCGAGGCTTGATCTCAAGCTTCCTCTTGGGACAGAAAAAATTCTTAAGTAAATACTCGAACTGATCCCAAAGATAAGCAAATTTCATCTGGCTCTTCAGAGCTTGAAACTGTAAGTCACGGAAGCACTACCAAAAATCAATAACAGATTCATGCGTAGCCCTCCATTGTTGTAACAGTTTCCGGTCAAGATGGTCTAGATCAAAATGATAGAATGTGTCTTGAATAAGATCATAGAAGTGCTCAAATGAGTGCATGGTGTTAGCCGGTAGGCTGAGCACTCAACGAAATGGATATTCACGAAGTGTGTATGCAAGCAGCAAATCGACCTGTTCGTTAGAAACTCATCTTCCTCATGAATCATGGAAAGAAAGTTATATAAGTTCTCAAGCCAGGCCACTTCGCCTTTACCATCATACGTGTGAGTGGACAAGAGATCGAAAAGCTTCCCTGAGATGGAGACATCTTCATGATTCGAAAAACACTCAGGGGAAGAAGAGTTCAAGACTCCATGAAAGATATGCAAAGGTTCAAAACTGGATGAGAGGACATAGCTTGTAATCAGGCCCTCCTACTAGAGCTAGAAATGTTGACAGTGCTGGACTTACCAACATGTTAAGGGGATCTCTCTGGTAAGAAGTCCCAATTAGACCTCAGATCATTTGGTGTAGGATTCCTAGTAGTGGGTTGTAAGGTAATGCCTTGACCGTGATGTCGCACAGAGGCAAGTAAGATAACTCTATCGGTAGCAAGGGTGTGACTGATGCAGTGAGTCAAGGAAGGTGTATGAGAGGTTCTAACCCTTCAAAGGGAGAAGGAGGTGAAGGTGAGTTCCAGGTTGAAAGGGATCAATCCCAACTCAGCTAGGAAAACGCAACACAAAAGGACATGCACAGATTTCGGTGAAGCAGTCCACTTGGATGCGGTAGTCACATCATACAAGGTGAGATAACACATACAGAACTCATGGATTAGTCCGAGATGAGTGCGATGGTTGTTACAACAAGGTTCATGTGAAAGGTTTGTCTGATGTCCAGCAGAGAAGTCGACACAGACAGTGACAACAATAACAACATATGCAACACATTAACAATAAGATTCATATAATTGCATACAAATTAGTTTATACACAAGTATGCAAGTTAAACAACATATATCATCAAGGCAACCAGAGAAGTCCAACTACAATAACAACATAAGAAATGAAAATGTGTTGGCTCTTATTATATAAATAAGTGAAAGTCTCAATCATACAATACATACTTGTAAACCTGCTAGCCCTAACAGTGGAACGTTACAACCACATCTGCCTGCTCCTCCAAATAGATGTACTAGCTCTGTGTAGTGGAGAAGCCAAGGCGCATTACAATACTGTCCAAGCCTTCTTCAAGATAATCTTAGTAGAAGCTTGGCTGAACAAAAGCCTATCCAATGAGTTATGAGGGACTATTTATAGCAAAGGGTGGGGTGACCCTTGACATTCCCCTTTGTGACCATTCAACTACCCTCATGACTCTTCACCTATTTTATGACTGTTACATCCACTATTGAGACTTGACTTACACTTGACATGACTCAACATTACAATGCACATGTACCCATGTGAACAATGGCTTGGAAAAGCCAAACTAGACATCATTCGGACTTGGACAACCATAGAAGTCCAACTGCTTGACATCCTCATGCTGATCAACAGTGACATATTGATGCCAAGATTGGTAGTCCTTGATAGTGTCCGTGTGTTTTGTTGTGACATCCGTCTGAAACCTGAACTTTGCCTCCATAACATCTGGGTACACTACTTGAGATCCTCTGTCCAACTTGTCTATGAGCATGCGCATCATTGTCTTCAATATGGCCGGACCAACAATGTAATTGGGTATGATGTCTGCACTGATAGGCAAGTCTGGGCTGGTGGCGGTGTGCATCAACTCGTCGAAGTACAAGTCAAGCTCCTGTCGGACCTGTTTATTTGTCTTCACCTGGGTGAGAGTCCCAAGTGATGGGATCACATGAGTGTGCACTATAACATCCATTCTTTTAAATACTCATGCATGGGAAGCTTGTATGCTAGTGATGAGTTGTGGTAGGTCTTCATAGTTCTGGATCTGACTTTGGATATGTGCTTGTAGCTCGATCGCATTGGCTTCATCATCTTTAGCAAGTGTAGCAGGGATCCCTTGTACTTCATCATCCATGCTTGCATGTTATCAACAACATCATGTATGTTCTTCAAGATGCATGCTCTTCTCGCACATCATTGCTGCCATCCGTGGAGATGGATGACTGCTTGGTGCACAGTACCAAACTTAGAGTACAATGCTCACATAACTGTATCCAAGGACAATACTTCATCTAGTATTTCCTTCTTCAGTTTCGCTCAAGTAGACATTGTCACCAAGTCTCCTCCTTGCTTGGTCACCTGTAGTTCCTTCACCATTCCCTCATTCTCAGCTATGAGGAAATGAACACTTGAGCTCGTGGCTTCGACATACACTCTAGTTGCATTGGCCAAAGTAGCTGGATGTTTGTGCACATTAGTTATGATCACTTGTTCTTCAACTTATGCAGGGGATGTTTGGTCCTCTAGAGTTGGTACTATCTGAGATTGCACAACTCTGTGATGAGATTCATCAAAGAAGTTGTGCATATTTGCTTCCGACTGACCACCAAGGATCTCAGTGCCCTCTTGGTCATTTGATACTTGCTCATCATTAGGATGCAATGAAGCAGGTGAGTCAACCTCTTTGTAGTAAGGTATGAGGTCAGTATCCTATTCTAACTCCTGCTGCTCCATGTCTACATCTAACTATTCAAGAACTTGTTCTATCTCATGAGCAAAGTCTTGTCCCTACAATGGTTCACCCTGTTCACCTGATGCCAGTTATTCAGGTGAATCAACTACTTGTACGAGCGCTACTTCGTTTGTTTGCACGTGATGCATCTCCTACTGAATCTGAGCTTGCTGCACTTCCTTCTCCCATTGGTGCATCTCTTATTCTTTCTGGAGTTGCTCCCTCAGCTCATGTAACTCCTTCTCTACTTCTTCCATTCTATTCTTATTCCTTTACCTTCGCGTTATTCGCTTGTAGCGTTGCTGCCTCTTCGCATGAATAGCCATGGTTGCTTGTTCTACAAGTGGATCTGCTCAAAGCTTGCAGCTTTGATCCTCCTCCATGTGGTCAACAATCTTTCTCTTCCCGTTGTCACGCACAGGTATGCTTGGCTCTGCTGCCTTTGCTGCTATTGCTACTGTTGCTACTATTGGTGCTCTCCGTGATGCTGCTTCATGCTGCTTTGCTAACCACTCTAAAGCGAAGCTGACCTGTTAATTGAGTTTGGAGGAATTGTAGCAGTACCTCCATGAGTCCTCCTCGACCCAATGACATGCCCCATGAATCCAGTTGAATTGAATTCTCGCGTAGTGATCCTTCACAATGAAATGTGGGTCATACTAGTTGAAGCTTCGAAGGTTGAAAGGATACTTCCTCATCTATTCTGCCTTGACGTCCACTTGCTTTATACTCCGGAACTCATATAACCCAATCTGCAATGGAAGAGTAGGCCAAGGTGCCTTCTTCTTCTGCTGTAGTCTAGTAGTCAATCCTGTCAAGATGTGGTACGCTACTTCTTGGACGACAAGCACATCCAAGGTGAACTTTGAAAGAACATGCAGAGACTTCTCCGCACTGAACACTCAGATGAACGTGTTGGACGACGAGGCATACCAATCTGTGATGCCTAGAAATGCCTTCAATGCTTCCTCTGACATGTAGGGTGGATCCTGTTCGAATATCAACTTGTACATTGGGGTGAAAAAATGGTCGGACAATCATATGGTCACTCCTCTGAAGATGCATTCGAACAACAGCTTGAAATATGTGTTCACAATAGTCTCCGTCGGTGACCATGCCCACTCCAAGCTTGGTAACTCATGTTGGGCACAGACTGAATCTAGAATGTAAGAAGACATATAAATCTCTACATGCATACCCTCGGGTGATTGTCGAGCCTTCGCGACTTTTTCCTTCAACTGGTGAGCTAGTATGTCAAACCAGTTGCATGGTCTTCCTTCTCTAGCCAGTTGGTCCAATGCGATCACCCAACTCTGAGGAAAGGTTTCAATGCTTGCTTGGCCACTCAATCGAGACGCAAATATGACCAAATATTGGTATGCCTTCCTCAATATCTTTGTCTTGTAGATCTGGTTGGGTGTCATCCTGAAGCGAGTTGGTCCTTTACCCAATCCTTTAGAATGTCTCTAGAATGAGCTCTGTGGTTGGGCAGGCTGAATGGAGAGGACATGACAGTCATGGGTTTGGACATATGATACATCTCATCGTAATATCTTGTCAAGAAGGTTGCAAGCTTCTTCCCACTCACACTACTCAATGTCATCGTCTCGATGTCAGTGTGAGAGACGATCTAGTGAATCATGTCTGCGCATGGGAATGTGGGGTATCTGCATGCAATCTGGTACAAGCCAGACTTGTGAATGTTCACATACACCTGACGGTCTTCAAAGTCTCCCCCAAAACTTCCTGTGAATGCTTCATTAACCTCTTGCCACTTTGGTTTGATTTCCCTATCTAGATACAACTTCGTATCTTCATAGATCGGTAGACTAAAGGGCACCTGCTCAACTACTGCTCCAGCTACAACTCCATCAGTGTTTTGCAATCCTATTCTCTTAGATGCCATTGGGATAGATGAACCTAAAATATCTGGAAACAAACAACATGCATGGAAAGAAATATGTCAGTGGAAACAAAGGAAATCTGGGGGAGGACACAACACATACCTAGGAAATTGATGAGCAAGATTACACAAATTTTACTGGGAGGCTAGGTGACTAGCTACCAGAACTGTGCAAAAGGTAGTCTTGGCTATATAGGAGGTAGGACTAGATACTAGATCAGCGAAATGTACAATCCAGTTAGGCATCTGGCTGTAGGGATTGCACAATGCGTAATTCCAGCTGGGAAGGACTACTGGCCCAGGGACAGATTTGCACAATTTCTTGGGCCAAGCAACCACTGTCCTCTAGAAATGTTCAAATCAGTACTAGAGGCCACTATTGGGAAGGAATGCACATTTCTGGGGAGGAAGGTGAGCCTTCCTTCCCCAGATTGCGCAATGCAGCCTTGGTGAAGGCAGAGCTCGGGCGAAGGTTGGCCAGACTTGCTGATGGGCAACTGAAAGCAACTAAGATAGTAAATGCATGACGACACTAAGTGATAGCCGAAGTGATTGACAGTGCATGCAAAACATGAATGAAAGATTCAACAAACATATCAACATGAATGTGGGTGAGGTAGTTCGCTAGTTGGGCAAACGGCTATGCAAAACAGTTTCATGCATGTGATAACAGTGAGATAGCAATGAAAACTAAAACAGAGCTAGGACAAGCTAAAATGCATGTAAATGCGTTCGAAGAATCAATCAAACAACACACACACAAGCAAACACACAAAAAGCAACAGAAATGTTGAAAAAGACTAGTTGAGGCCACTTACCCGTGAATAGCTGAGATGGATGTGTCAAAGAGTCTTGGATGTGTTATGGGATGTTAGAGCTCCAAGATCGATTTGAATGAATGAGCTTTGATGCGTCAAATAAATAAGCTCGGTCTCAAGATGTGCATGCCACAAATCTAGGAAAAAACGACACTTGGAGGGAAACTTCTAACAAAACTTTGCATGTAACCTCCGGTTGGTAAAAATAGCCCCCTGAATCATGGGATTCCCTTTGCATGTTGTTTCTTGCTATTCCAGGAAGATCAAGTCATGCATGCATGCAAGTCAAGTTTCCTCGGCCCCAGGTGGAACTGGTTAATCAGACTGTCCATGCATGCAAGTGCTCAACTTCTTGGGAATTCCTGGCTGGGAGTTGGGTTCACTGCCCAAGAGGTTTGCACAATTCCTTGGTAAAGCAGTTGAATACTACCTAGATTTATGCAATCCTAGGCTGAATAGCCTACTGTTGGGAAAATTTGCGCAAACCCTGCTGGGAGGGTTGGCTAGCAGGATTGCGCAATCTTGGAGCCTAGTAAGCTGTCAAAGAGGATTGCACAATTCCTCGAGGGAAGGCTGGTTTCCCTCCAGAAATGCACAATTTTCAAGGGGAAGCTGCTCAACCTGTTGCTGGACCAAGTCCGGGTGAGTAGCCTATGAGGGGAATGGATCAACTGTGATCAACAGGCTGCCTTTGTGCGAGGAAAACATTGAAGCTTAAGTACTTGATGAAGCAAGACAAAGTGTTGTGTAAGGTTGGTAGGGTGGCTCCAAAAGAGGTTAAGTAAAAATTTTGGAGGGTGGTTGCAGCCGCTACAACAGGTCCATTGTGGTAAATGGATGATGACAGAACAGTCATGGGAAAGGTAATCAAGAAATGTTAAAGTAAATGGATCTAAGGTGTTGAATGACTTAGCTATGTTGGGACTGTTGTTATCAATATTGCACATGTGTTGGATGAATAAAGGAAGTTCTCTTAACCTTGACCTTATAATATCTGGAAAAAAAAATTGATCATGATTATGTTGATGTTTATATATGTATACATGTAAGCATGTATGTATGTCATGTCTGATAGGGTAATCATGAACAATAATTTTTTTGCTAATGTTTATATGTACATATGTATGTATGTATGAGATTGACTAACGAGATAATTATTATTTTTAGGATGTATGTATGTGTACATGAATCTATGTCACTATCTGATAGGGTCATCAGGAACAATTCTTGTGGAGAAACGATTTCTTATGCAGACAAGTGGCATGACAAGGTTCCTGGTCTTACGAATCAAGTGGCAAAAGTATTCAAAACAAATATATGAGGTTAGTATCATGTGGATATGAATTGATATTGTATACTTTTATTATGCATATGTTTATGACATGTAATGTAGAAGGATACAATGGCAAAGTGAAAGAAGTGTGGTCTGCGGCATGCTGGGACAAGCATGGATAAGACACTGGAAGCAAGGTTGCTTGGTAAAGAGTCAATGCGTGTTGGGTCCCTATAATAATAGTGATTACCCCATTAATATTGTAGTTGTATCCCTTATTAATATTTTTGTGCCCCTATTGTCCCCATATTGTTATTTTTGTGCCCCATAGAATCCCTCTATTGTTATTTTTGTGGCTTTATATT
>APFE030948489.1:190035-226343 GCA_000404065.3 Pinus taeda | reverse complement strand
GTTATATTGTGACTCCTTAGACTCCTATATATAGAAAGGAGGTTTTGTCATTGGAATCATCCAAGAATTGTTCATTTATGTAATGTAAAGGAGGTTGCCCCCTCGAAGAGGCTGAATTCTAAGGTGTTGATCTATCTTTTCTATCTTTTTCTTGAGCTGGTTTCATAACAATGTGGCTTTGGATGTTGGTACTACTATTGTGCACATGTTTTACATGTTTCATTTGTGATGTTGTATACATGTGGTGTGGTGTATATTTAGTGTGTGTACATGTTGTTTATGCACAATTATGCACATGGTGTTAGTACAAATATTGTTCAATGAATGTTTCATATTTAGTGTTGGGTATAGATGGTGTTATTAACATGTTGGATATGTGGTATTGTGTAAATAATGTACTATGTTCATGATGGATATGCGGTGTTGTGTGCATATGGTGTTGTGCACATGTTGGATATATAGTGTTGTGTACAAATGATGTTATGTACATGTTGGGAATGTAGTGCTATGTAAAAGTGGTGTTGTGTGCATGTTGTACATGTGGTGCTATGTACATATGGTGTGGTGTGAATGATTGTACAAGTGGTGTTGTGTGCATGTGGTGCTATGTACATGTTGTACAAGTGGCACTATGTGTAGGTGGTGCTATGTACATGTCTTGCATGTGGTGTCAAGTACATGTCGTGCATGTGGTATTGTGTACACATTTTATAGTGGTGCAGTGTACATATGGTGTTGTGTATACATTGTGTAGGTGGTGTCGTGTACATGTGATGTTGTGCACACGTTGTGTAGGTGGTGCTTGGTACATGTGGTACTGGTGTATGTGTGGGATTGAGTGCATGTCATACGTGTTGTGTTGCAGGCATGCAATACTATGTATGTGCATTGTATAGTCATGGTATTGTGACATATGCATTCATTGTGTTGCACTCTGGACACATATTTGTGTTATGTTTTACATCAGGTGTAGGTGCATGTATTGTTTTGTACATTGGGTGTAGGTGTATGAGTTGTGTTGTATACCGGGTGTATGTGTATGCATTTTGTGGTGCCACACATTGTGTGCAAATGAATGTATTGTGATGTACATTTTTCATGTATGCATATGTACAATGTGTGTAGGTGTATGTTGTATGTCATGTATAGGTGCATGTGTTGCATGGTGTTGTATGGTGTGTGTGGTTGTATGTGTGTGATGCACACTATGCATATGTGCACCTGGTGGAGGAGAAGGAACTGGGTGCTTTCTAGGTGTGGCAACTGATTTGGTGTGTGTAAAGAAAGAATAAAGGCAGAAGCAAGGATTAATGAAGGATAAGTATTGTGTTGTATCTCAGGTTTACTATGCATATGATTTATGATTCTAGTCTATGATGATTACATGTGATCTATGATTCTGGTTTATTATGGTTACATGTGATTTATGATTTTGATCTATGATGGTTATGTTTGTAGGTTTTAACCCCATACAGATATTACCTGCATACGAATTCTTAAACATAGAAAATAAACAATGTGAGAGCATAACACATATACACAGAGATTTCCCCTGGACCCCAAAATCAGGACTACCAGCTTGATTTTTCATTATGTTCCTTAGAATGTTATAATACATATTCATACATGTCGAAGCATCCAATACCATGGACCGAAAACCATCGCGTCCAAAAAACATGTGTGAAAATCATGCACAAAACCATAGGTGGGTCCGCCCATCCTAACATAGGGTCCGAAATCAAAATTTTCGGGTACGCCTCAAACCCCCTGTGAACCCCCCCGCTACACAATCGGTATGAAAGGGGGCTCCACCCCCCCTCTAACCCCCCGGTTAACTACATGGGCTAGTTGTGGAAAGAATATAACACAACCCAACAATGTTTTGAGCTAACTTGATGTGATGTTTTTTTACATGATATTAGTTTGACTTGTCATGAAAGGAAATAAAAAGGATTGCAAGTGTATCTTATTGAAGAGCTACCAATGAGGTACGATTTGGGTTTATTTCAATTTATTTTAAATCTAATGGAAGTTATGTGCTTGGTATAGGAAGCACGAAAATGCCTGGTTGGGTGGTTAAAATCAACTGCAATAATCAACAACAACAATGAAAGAAATTGGAACATGCAACAATATGTTGGTAAAGAACTTCAGGAGTAGGGCCATTGTGGGACATTGGTACCCAATAGTGTCCATTGATTTCCATGAGCATGCTATGACCGACATGATGGTTTTGTGGTAGGTATATGCCATGGTTATTTGACCTTTCGATGTGAGGAAGCCTTGCCAAGGGATGGATCGCCTGGGATAGGGGATGCTAGGGACCTTGGAAGCTGAGTGACTACACAGAAGGGGGTGACTGGATTTCCCGAGGAACTGTTTAGTAGAGAAGGGAAGGTCGCGGACATGTTTTTTTGGTCAATAACATTTCTATATGGAATCAGATGCACATTGGGAGTGCACCCTGGAAAAATGATCTGGTAATTGTTCACTGAGAGGACAAGTGGTGTGGGATTGCAGTGCTAGAAATTGGATATAGATTTGACTGTGGAAGTATATTCTGAACTTCCTGGGAAGGAGGTAAATCCTAGTACTACTTTGAGGGTGGAGGTGTGAGCCTCTGGATTCCCTTGTTTATTGTACGAACATCATATCCTTTGTTTGTTGGCTTAGCAAATGTGCATATGTGTATATGTGGATCGTAAATATCGTAATGAGTTGTATTATAAAGCTCCTATAAATGATATGTTTGCCATGTTTCAATAGTAGTCATTGTAAATAGTGCAACGAGCTATGTTATAAAGCTTTATGGGCAGCATGTTTTGTTTTCGACAATCTTGTTGGTTATAGGTGTCATTGAACACCGAGGACGGCGTTCCCGCAAGGGGGAGGGTTGTGTAACAACCCTGGTGAAAATTTCATGTAAAAATATATAAATACAATAGATGATGGGATACGTATTTCAAGCTGAATGGTGGGCAGGACTTCCTAGTGGGTGTTCATTTGGTTGTTGATGGCTAAGGAAATTGGCAAAGGCAATGGCTAAGGCATTAAATAGCAAAAAAGGTATTTTGGCACATTTATGTATGAAAATAATGGAAATTAGGAGAAAAGGAAGGTGAAAGGTCACAGGTTGTATGTGAGGAGGACATTGATCAGTGGGCAGGCTTGATTAGTTTAGTTTTGCAGCACTCTCATTATTCTCTCTTTCTCATACTCTTGGATACTTAGAGTTTGTTTCTTGGAGCACCTTGGCATGGGAGAAAGAAAGGAAAAGAAGGCAAGAGGAAGCAAGGATCAAGCAGGGAAAGGTGCGATCAAGAAACTACATAAAGCTTCATTGCAGGTATCGACTTGCATGTGTATTCTTCTTGCTAGATCTTGCATGCCTGGTATTGCATGTGGTTATTTTCTATCATGGCATAGGTTTTTCTAAGTGTAATAGTGTTTTCAACATAGCCTTGCCATTTCCAAATAGCCATGGTTTGATGGGGTTCTCATGTTTTGGTTGAGATGGATTGCCAGATGGATTCAAAGGTTAGTGAGGTGGATCTCTGAAATGATAGAACACATGGCCTAGTAATCCTTGAGCCAAATTGTGGGTTGTGGTAAATATAGATTTTGTGTTGCCTTAGATAGCTTAGGAATCCTTATCGGTGAATGGCAGGATATATGGTAAAGCCTAGAGGTGATTTTCTCTCTGTTGAGCCTACTAAGCCTATGTTTGGGATATGTTTTAAAGCATGGAGAGTCGATCTCGTTTAGGGCCTAGTGATTCGGTGCAGATTGTGATAAAGCATGAGTGTCTGGGGTCTCGGTTTAGGGCCTAGTCATCCAAGTTTAGATTGAAGTAAAGCTTGAGAGACTGGGAGACATGAAAATTGCTCATGGTGTAGGTGGAGAAATATGCTGGCATCCATGCTTGTTTTTCCTAGTGATCGGATGGATATCACGGTCAAACCTATTATGATGTGTTCATTATGTTGGCCTAGTGATACAGGATAGATTGCGGTAAAGCCTGGTTTCTATTGATGAGGGTGAGGTGGTTTAGCCTCGATATGCCCTGGTTGAGTTCTTTTGGTTTGAGTCCCACATTCATGCTGGGAATACGGCATGGGGTAGAATGACTGAAGAGAGATTTGGCTCAGTCATTCTATGGTTGGGTGGAACGTCGTAGTCCCATCTCCAGTTGGTCCATTTCATTTATTAATGAGAAATTCATTACCTTGATTTTCATGTGCCAATGTATTGATGTATATATGGATTTTGATGGCTGATATGGTTATGGTATATATGTTCCTATTATGTTAGTTATATGTACATTTTGTGACACCATCTATGTATGGCTCTCAACATGTTTCTACTTGTATATGAATGGATAATGTGTTTATGACCTAATAGATGAATATGTAGAAAATGGCATGAGGGAACAATGGTTCATAGCAATTCTCAAATAAGTATGAGATCCCTACACTTAATTCTGTTGTTCAGACTTGTAGGTTACATGTCGATGATATGTTTGACAAAATGCTTGTCATGGCTAGTAGGGGTCTGGTTAAGGTCTTGTTGAGTTTATTCATTTAGCTTCATTGTTCCCCTATACTTTTATTGATTTCAATATTTCATTCCATGTTGGGAAGTGGCCTGAGCTTTGGGCCTGAAAAAGTGGCTTAAATCCCAGGGTCGTTGGCACGGAACTGGCAATTTTCGTCCACAGTCGTTGGCATTTAGGCCTACGAGAGTGAATTTAGGTCTTTGGTTGCCCCATTTCCCTTAGCATGAGAGCAACTATGGCCTCAAAGGTCCAAAACAATAGTGGGACCCAGGGATAGGCTGTTTGAGTGGCGGACTTGTTTCCTGAGGGTTCTGTTGATGATGTTGGATGATTGTGTGTGATGTTCCATTGATTCCACTTCGTTAAGGTCACCTAGGAGGTTGAGTTTGATCACAGTAGCCTCTCATCTCATGTTTACCCCGGTTGGCATGGTTACTTGGGTGGATGTGGGATGAGGGTGTTACATTATTATATGTTGAATACATATGCAACTCTGCAAATTTCAAAAGAAAAGATTAAGTGTTGAATACATATGTAATTCCTCCAACTATGAAAGTAAAGTTCAGATGCTAACAAAAAAATTGAATTTGATAATGAAAAATATAAAATTATTAATTCACCTCCCATCTTAGTAATTGTCAATTATTCATCAACATTTCACACCAATTCTTAACATGGGGGGGCAACCTTAAGGACTGCAAAGGTAATCTTTTATCTAATGGAAAAATTATGAATTGAAAAATATCCTTCTAGTATATTTAACCATTTTTCTGGAGCATCTACATATATCTAGCCTTAAATTATTGGAATATCAAAATTAACTTGTACCTTAAAGGGGGCTGCACCAGAAAAGTGGGCACTTGATGAATATGTGTTTCCTATTGGCATTTTTCACAGGATCTGGGAAAAATTATCAATCATCTCATTTCTTTGTTACTCAAAGGATTACTTGAGAAAAATTTTGATATGATCCCTTACTCCCTCATCTTTCTTTACTTCCACCATGGGAGGCCATCGGGGTCAGTGAGGTCAATCTTGCAAAGGCCCAAGCAATTTGAGTCTAAACTCCTTATACTTCCACCTCAGTGGGGAGATGCACAAAAAAATAGATAAAGAGAAGACCGCTTTGATACCACTAATTTGAGTTTATGAAGGGAATGAAATGAAATATAATTTATACAAAAAATACAGAGATACAATGAAACTTAACTTCAATAAATTAATGGAAAATTATGAAATTATATACATGAAAAACTGAAAGAAAACTAGCTCGAATGGTGGTAGATTATCTCTGAGAAGAGATGTGATGGCTACATGCCTTCCTGAATTATGTTGCAATGAGGCTCAATGACATTTTTATCATGAAGAAGCAATGAGTAATCGTAAATATCTAAAAAAATTACCCTAGGAGATGAAGTGCCAAAGGATTATGGGACCCAAAGGAGTAAGTTGGACCGTCAACTTCCTAGGGTTATTACTTTGGTATATGACCTTTTTTTGGTGTAAACGATAGCTCGTTGGAAATTTCTATTTGAGGAGTACAATTTTTGAATGTTAATGGCCCATTTCCATAAAAAATCCTTTTAGGTTCTCAAAATGACTCTAGACTTTTAAGACCTAAAAACTACGAAAAATAGAAAACTCCCAAAATAAAAAATTGTGTTGTGAGCCACTAGAATTGGTAGGTGGCCATAGATATCCACCTATATCACACTTGTAATTCCATGTCTCTCCCATGTGTCACTAATAAAATGGCCAATTTTCCATCTAAAAATTTCAAATCTTCCTACCACGTGTCCTCACCTTAGTGTGCCACATCATCACCTTACCATGCCATGGTCACCTGTCACCACTTGGATGCCATATGTGTTAGTCTACGTCTCGCCACTTGTTATTTTGTGTGCACATCATTTAGAACAGGTTATCTAATAAGCCCCTAGGAACTGACTATCAATCCCCTTATGACCAAGGACTATGACTGGTGGCCTTGCCGCTCCACCACCTGCCGCTTGTCGTGCTCCCTCTTGATATTTTCTTCTATGCTCCAAATGGTCCAATAGATGCCTAATATCTTATGCCAAACTCCCTATGACCAGTTTTTGTGACCGAAGGCCTTGTCCCCCTTCTACCATTAGCCAATGTGCTCTCTCCTAAGCCTTGTTTTACCATTTGGTGCTGATTTGATGAAGGGATTGCACTAGAACCATAACTAGTTGGAAGCTTGCTTGACATAGGATGTTTTAAACTGATTTTTATCCTCATTCCTTGAGAGTTAGGAAAAGTGACATTTATCATTGGAAAGGTATTTGAGATGGATATCGAACAAATAACTTTTCTTTTTCTTTTGAACAATTTAGTGCAAATAAAATTTTCTTCAAAGACAAACTACTTAGAAAAACTAGATCATCATAGGCTTAACAAAAGCAACCAAGACATCAATAATGGCATAAGCATCATGCATGAAAAATCAACAAGTTCCCTCTAAAATTGACATCACTTGACATCAATGGGAACAACTACCAACATACTCAACAACATCAGCCTTTGGCATCGATGATGACACCACCTAACAAAACTGGCCAGCGATGGCTTTTAGACTTGAATCCCCCTATTAGATTGAAGAACTACCACTTTCTTCTCATGAATCTCCCACTTTGAATTTTAATTCCCAATGTCTTCTTCATTCTCCTCTTAGCTGTGAGATTCCAATATATGATCATTCTCCCCCTTTGACGTCAATTAGAAAAGGGCTTTGAGCTACTCCCCCTTTAACATCAATTGGAAAAGGACTTTGAGCTACTCCCCCTTTGATCATTATTCCCCTAAAAGGATGGAGTAATAACCCTAGATATATCATGCTGTGTTATGCAACCAGCTCACAAAATAGAAGAAAGAGATAGATCAACAACTTAAAACATAGCCTCTTTGAGGGGGCAACCTCCATTACATTACACAATGAACAATTCTTGGATGATACAAATGACAAGACCTCCTTTCCATATATAGGGGTCCAAGGGTCACAATATAATCAAAGCCAAAATAACAATAATAATTTAAGGGCACAACAATAACAATAGTGGGCTTCTTTGGGGCACAATAATAACAATATGGGGACCACATGGGCACAACAATAACAATAAGGGGTACAATGACAATAATAATAAGGGAATACACTAGTATTATAGCAACCTAACATGCCCCTCTCCTTCAAAAAATTGTTGACCTCAATGCTGGAGGAGTTTTGGATGCTTCTGTATAAAATTCTCGTCCTCCCATGTAGAATCTTCAGCGGGTAAGTTCTTCCACTTAATGAGATACTCTGAAATTGATCAATTTCGCAGTTGTAGATTTCTTGTTTCTGTGAATGCTTCAGGTTCCAATATGATTTTTTCCTTCCTCATCAACCTCTGGCAATATTGTTTGAACTAGGATCTTGTCATCTATAACCTTCTTTAAGCATGAAATATGGAAAACTGGGTGCACTCAGGAAGATGCAGGAAGTTCCAATTTGTATGCCATAGTACCAATATTTTGCAACACCTTTTATGAACCATAATAATTTGGTGATAATTTATTATCCTTCTTATCTTACTTGAGGGACATTTTTTTGTATTGTTGTAGTCGTAGAAATACCCACTCAACTACATCAAAACTTATTTTGTTGCGATGTTGATATACTTGTTGTTTCATTCTATTTTACGCTAAAGTGAGGTTATCCTTTAAGAGTTGGAGAAATTTTTGTTGATGCTCGATGTGATCTTCCACTGCTTGAACCTTAGAATTTTATCTTAAATATGATGTGATGGATGGTGGATGATATCCATAAAGTGCCATAAATGGGGTCTTTTTTGCTGCAATATGGAAGGAAGTGTTATACCACCATTCAGCGAGAGGCAACCATTTGACCCATTGTGTATGTTTATCAGATACAAAGAAATAGAGATATCCTTCCAAACATTTTTTCACTATCTCAGGTTTCCAATTAGATTGAGGATGATAATATGAGCTAAGTGAGTACTGAGACAAGAAAATAATTCTATCCAAAAATTTCCAGTGAAAATAGGATCTCTGTCACTTACAATAATCTTTCGGTTTCCATGTAGCTTTTGAATTATTTCCATAAATGCAGTAGCAACTGTATTGACTTTAAATGGATGAGATAATGCGCAAAATTGTGCATAATTAGTAAGTCTATTAACTACCACCATGATGACACTCTTTCCTTTGAACTTGGGTAAACCTATGATAAAATCCATTGAAACCTCCTCCCGACGTTGACTTGGAATGGATAAAGGTTGTAATAGACCTGGGGCCTTAATTGTCTCAACTTTATTTTGTTGGCAAACCAAACATTTTGCCACAAACTTTTTAATATCAGATTTAAGGCCATCCCAAAAAAATTCCTTCTTAACCCTATGGTAAGTTTTTAAAAATCTTGAATGCCCTCCTAAGGGAGATGTGTGCAATTCCCTAAGAATATTTTGTTTGAGTTGGGAATTCTTACGGAGGTATAAGTGATCTTTGTACCATAACGAATCATTTTTCCAGCTAAATGTATCATATGTACTAGGATCTTGTTGCAACTTTTGAATGAGTGCCCACACTTCTTTGTCATTCTTCCATTCATCCCTTGTCGCGTTTATCCAATCTGGTTGGATAATAGAAATGGCACAAAGAAATGCTTCCACATCCTCATCCTTTCTTGAGAGTGCATCTGCAACACATTTTTCTTCCCTTTTTTGTAGTTGATTTCAAATTCATAACCCAACATCTTTGTGACCCATTTTTACTGCTCTTCAGAAGATAATTTTTGTTCTAAAAAGTATCTAATACTATCATGATTTGTTTTTACCTTGAAGTGTCTTCCCATTAGGTAAGGTCGCCATTTCTTAAGTGCATGTAGTATTGCCAACATTTTCTTCTCATAAATAGCTTTGTGTAAATATTTTCCTTTGATTGGATTACTTTCGAAAGAAATGGGCCTTTCTTCTTGCATTAAACAACACCAATTCCATTTCTTGAGGCATCACATTCCACAATAAAAAAAAATTGTGAAGTATGGCATAGTTAAGACCAATGCTTGGCACATTGCCTCTTTAAGATGTTCAAAGGCCTTTCTTTCTTCTATTGTCCAAGAAAATGCATCTTTCTTCAGTAATGTTGTTAGAGGTGTTGTTGTTCTCCCATATTTCTTAACAAAATTGTGATAATAACCTGTCAACTTGAGAAATCCTCATAGATGATTTATGGATGTGAGGATTTTCCATTCCTTAATGGATTTAATTTTTCTAGGGTCAACCTTAACACCTTCATGAGATACAATATGACCCAAATATTCCACCTCTCGTACTCCAAAGAAACATTTGGAGGTTTTTGCATATAATTGTTTCTCCTCCAATAGTTTGAGCACTTTGTCAACATGTTGAACATGATCCTTCCAAGACTTTTTGTAGATTAGTATATCATCAAAACATACTAACACAAATTTTCTAAGGAAGGGTTTGAAAATGAAATTAATCAAACCTTAAAATGTAGAAGGTGCATTAGTAAGGCCAAAAGGCATGACCAAAAATTCATAATGACCCTAAAGAGTTCTAAACATTGTTTTCAGAATGTCTTCAATCTTCATTCTGATTTGATGATATCCTAAATGAAGGTCTACTTGGTGAAGTAAATTGCTCCATGCAATTCATCCAATAATTCATCAATGATAGGAATGGGGAACTTATCTTTAATAGAGAACTTGTTGAGCTCCTTATAATATGGACACATGTGCCATGATCCATCCTTTTTGTGCACCAATGCTACTGGAGCAAAAAAAGAAATTTGACTAGGTTGAATTATACCAACCTCTTGCATTTCTCCAACCATATGTTCAATTTCACTCTTTTGGGCATAGGGATATATGTAAGGCCTAATGTTTGGAGGAACACTTCATAAAATCAAATGAATAGCATGATCACGATCACGAATAGGTGGGAGGGCTTTGGGAGTCTCAAATACCCTGGAATGGTTGTTCAAGACTTTTTGGAGATCTAGAGAAATAGATGATTCTAATGTGGGAACCTCTAGTGAACATAATTGTGCAATTTTGCCTTGTTGTTATTTCATTAGAATCCTTGTCATGTCGTTAGAGTTGATTAACTTTCCCGGTTTCCCTGTGATACCCCTTAATTCAACTTCCATTCCTTCTGAAACAAAGTTCAAGAAAAGTTCTTGAAAATTAAAATTTATCATACCCAAAGATTGTAGCCATTGGACTCCTAGTACAAGATCAACACCACCCATTGGAATGGAAAGAATTGGACTATTCAACACATATTCTCCCATGGATAGCTTGATATTGTGACACTTTCTAGAGCAATTTATGGTTCCTCCATTTGCAACCATCACTTGACACTCTGGCGCTGGATATAGGAAGCAATTCAATTCCTTGGCTATCTTACAATGAATTGAATTATGGGTAATGCCTGAATCAATCAACACTATCATCCTTTTCTTCTTGATATTTCCTTATATCTTAATAGTTTTAGGAGTGGTAATTCCGACCAATGCATTACAAGATATGGTTGGATTCATTTCTTCTTTCTCCAGGGTTTGTTCCTAGTGTGTATCCTGTTCTTTTGATGTTTCTTGTTACTTTTCTTCCTCCTCTTCACAATCTATGTAAAATAATTTCTTCTTGGCACACTTATGACCTTTAGTGTATTTGCTATCACAACTGTAACAAATCCCTTTTGATATTTTTTCTTCCAATTTTTGTGGTGTCAACCTTGTAGGTTATCGAAGGTTAGGGGCAACAAAACTTCCATATTTATAGTTGTGAGTGGTAGGATTCTTTGTTGCCATAATTTTTCTTTCAAATTTTCTTGCCAACCTGAATGCCTTCTCTAATGAATCAGGTTCCCAAAGGTGAACCTCATGTTGGATGTTATCCTTTAATTTCCATATGAACACATCAATTCTATGCTCCTCTGGAATATCTTTTACCCTTATATTCAATTTTTGGAAGTCCTCAATGTGCTCCACCATTGAACCCTTTTGTTTGAGATTTATCAATTGGCTAAAAAAGGTGTTTCCTTTTTTATCCTCTTAATGTGCTATCATTTCTTCCATAAAAATTTCCCAAGTGACAATTTGTTTACGAGAGAAAATCCAGTGATACCATACAAACTAGTTGGGTTCCAAATATAAAGTTGCAATGCGTACCTTTTGTGTGCTTTGCACATTATGGAGATCAAAATATTTCTCCATCTGTAGTATCCATGTTCTGGGTTCGTTGCCATCAAACTTCCTCATATCAATCTTTGGAATAGGGTGGGTCTTCAATCTAGTGTTTGAGTCTATGAAATCATGACTAACATTTCTTTTGTTCTCATCATGAGTTTCCTTTACTACCCTTTCACCATTAGTAAGCCTTTATTATAGCAACATTGTCAAATATATCTTTAAATCTTCCATGTTGCCTTTAAGTTTTTCTTCTATACCATCCATCTTAGCTTCCATGCCATCCGTATTAGCTTCCATTCCATTCTTTAAACCATCCATATTAGCTTCAATTACTTTTTGTGAGAGTGAAATTTGTTTCAATTGGTCTCGTAATTTTGATATATCATGTTGCATTTCTTCCTCTTCTTCATGTGTCATAGTAGAGATTTCAGGTTTCTTACTAGGTGTTTCCATTTTCTTTCTTTAGTTCATCAATGAATGATAATTATGCTTCAAAATGCCCTTCGAATCACTTCAAACTACTTTCTCAAACAAGGCTTATGCAAATTGAAAAAAAAATACTACACACTTTTTCTTTTCTTTTCTTTTTCCGCTTTGTATGAGCTCGATCTTGAAATTCCTATAACTCTGTAATTTCAAATCTCCAAGTTCTGAAATTTTAGACTGTGATATCCCTTTGAGTCTTCTTTCCAACCCTACAAGTCTGATTGAAATTTGATTCTCGAAGAAAGAGTTATGCCCAATATCTCGCGATGACCTAATTATAGCCTAGTTCAGTAGAGCGAACTTGTACGACATGCCACGTGTCGTTGTTTCAACCTTAGGTTCTAAAACTGATATCCAACATACAGTCCATTTACTTTTTGTCACTTTTACGAAATTTGAATTAGATACTCTGAGAGAAAGTTATGATGATTTTCCAAAGGTGACCTATTTTAGATCCAATTCGGGAGCCTGCAAAAACCCTAACTTACTCAATTCATATCTCCAAATATAGCGAGACAAGATCTGAAATTTAGTCACATGGTTCATCATGATTTCATCTCAAATGGGTTTTAATTTTTGCTTCAGAAGCGTCATAGAAAAAACGTTAATGCCACTATGACCTGTTTGAAGCAATGAAACCCTAGAATCCAAACCTCTGATACCAATTGTTATGCAACCAACTCACAAAATAGAAGAAAGAGATAAATCAATGACTTAAAACGTAGCCTCTTCGAGGGGGAAACCTCCTTTACATTACACAAATGAACAATTCTTGGATGATACAAATGACAAGACCTCGTTTCTTTATATAGGGGTCTAAGGGTCACAATATAATCAGAGTCGACATAACAATAATAATATAAGGGCACAACAATAACAATAGTGGGCTTCTATGGGGTACAATAATAACAATATGGGGACCACATGGGCACAACAATAATAATAAGGGGTACAATGACAATAATAATAAGGGTCTATACTAGTATTATAAGGACCTAACATGTTGTTGACCGTAATTACTGTTGAAATTTAATGGTAGTTGTAGCTTTAATCAATTGATACCAATGTAAGGAAAAATAAGAATACCAATTGATATTGTTTCACCATCCTTGGATTTGCGCTCTTCTCTCCCTAAACTTGTACTACTACTGATGATATTAAAGCTCCACTTGATTTTGGTCTCTTTTCTTCTCTCTAATCCTACAACTATCCTTGGACAAATGTGAATATTTTCCCTCTTTGTTGGTCAAGTAACACTAATAAAATATAAGTGGGAAATCACCACCAAATTTTGCCTTAAATACTCAAAAGGCTCTTGGGAAATAGGCTTCATAAATTTGTTAGCCACTTTTTCTTTTGTTGATATGTATTATAACCTCAAAATCTAATCAACCACTTGTTCTCTAAGAAAATTTTACTTTAAGGGGATATGTTTGGTTTTTGAGTAAAGAACATGATTCTTGGAGATATTGATAGGCTTGTGTTATCACATATAATAGGTATGGATTAATCCAAAAAATATGAGTGCAACTTGCTGCAACTACTATGTACTTAGCTTCAACAGTAGAAAGAGAGATGGAAGTTCTCTTTTTGCTTAGCCAAGACACCTAAAAATTCCCTAGGAAGAAAACAACACCAATTATGCTTTTACTCTCATCTACACTTTTATCCCAATCAACATCCATGTATGTAGATATTGAGAAGTTTTGTATACCACAGACCAAAGTCCATTGTGGCTCTTAAATACATCAAAATCCTTTTGGAAATTAGTGTATGACTTTATTTAGGAGCTTATTGATATCTTGCAACTACAACAACTTGCATAATGTCTGGTCTTGAGGCTATTAGGAACACAAGGTTGCCAATCATGGATATAAACATTGTTTGATGTGTTTCCTAAGTTTACATGTAGTGACCATGAGGGTACTAACAAGAAAGCCTCTTCCATCCCAAATTTATTTAAACTTTATTTAAGGTACTTACTTTGAGAAATAAATATACCTTTTTTTCCTGAAGCATAAACACACTACAACATAACAGACAAATAGCATTAGAATTTAGTGTATTTTAGTGTGGGAATTGGACACCTTTTCTAGTGCAAAAATGAGCACAACTAGGTATGTTTATTGTAGCACCAGAAATTGCGTTGGAAATAATATCGAAAATAACACCTGGAATAGCACCAGAATAATAACGCCAGATTTAGCGTCGGAAATAACACTTGGAATAGCCCCAGTTTTAGTGCTAGTTTTCGCATAAGTTTTTGCGCTAGTTTTAGCACCAGAATAGCACTAGTTTTAGTGCCAGGAATATCACCAGGAAGAATAATGGGAATAGCACTAAGCATAACACTAGGAATAGTGCTAGTTTTAATGCTAATTTTAGTACCAGGAATAGTGCCAGTTTTAGTGCTAGTTTTCGCGCCAGTTTTAACAACATGAATAACACCAACTTTAGTGCTAGGAATATTGCCAGGTAGAATGTAGGGAATAGTGTTGGGCATAGCACCAAGAATACAGTCGGGAATAGCGCCAATTGTAGTTTTATAATTAGCGCCAAGACTTTTTTCCAATTTGGCTTCTGGTTTGGCTTCTCCTTGTGCATCTAGTTTTGCTTCTAGTTTGCTTCTATTATGGCTTCCAATTTTGCTTCAAAGTTGGCTTCCATTGTTTTTTTTTTTGTTTCAAGCATCGAGAATAATGCTAGATTTAGTGCTAGGATTTTCTTCTAGTTTGACTTCCAGTTTTTCTTCCCGTTTTGCTTCCAGTTTTTCTTCCCTTTTTTATTCCCATTTTGCTTCTAGTTTATTCCCTTTTTTCTTCCCTTTTTTGCTTCCAGTGTGGCTTCCAATTCTTCTTCGAATTTGGCTTCCATTGTTTCTTCTTTTTTTGCTTCCAAAAATGATTATCATTTTTCATGCATTTAAATTAATATATTTTATTTCAATTTAATTAATTAAATATATCATATCTCTTAAATAATTTATATGATTACACAATGAGTCATATGAATTCATTTGAAATATTTTATATGATAACATTTATAAGGAATTTTTATGGAAACAAACATTCATACAAATTAACAACATCATTATACTTATTAAATCTCCATCAAAATAGAATCTACAACATCCATTATATATACAATAATAAGATAATTATAGCAACATGATCATAATCTATAATTAAATCAAGTGAATCAAATATCTATAATTTAAGTGAATTTTACAACATCCGTCATGAGCAGTAAATCAAAATCATCGTAAGTAATAAATATGCACCCAAATCATCAACCACTTTGAATATAAAAATTGACGAGTCAATACTGATAAGATCATCATGATATATAACTAAAACAAGTGAAATTAACATATATTAGTATATCCATAACATTTCAAAATGATACATGTCCAATTGTTGATATAAGTCAAAATGATACATCATGCACAAATGATATACATAAAAATGATAAATTATGTAAGTCAATATGATACATCATGTCCAAATGATATAAGTCAAAATGATACATGTCAAAAAGATACAACTCAATAATATGGTACTAGAGGCCGTGAAAGTGCTACATATGATAGTAACCATGAAAATCAACATCATAACAATATATCAAAAATGATCCATGATGCAGTCTATATGATCATGAATGTCACTGGTTGTTACCAACAACTGGCTCATCATCATCATCACCATTGTGATCGTGATTATCATCATCGTCATATGTATTAGCATCGACCTTGCTTTCATCTATATATGTGTCATCATGAGCATCATCTTCCATATTAGCATTGGACCCAACATGATCTGGATATATGTGATGAGGATCATTCAAATCTTCTCAAAGATCCTTATTCTACAAAAAAGAACATTTAGAATGAAAAATATTATTTATTTCATGCAATAATTAATTTCTTTGTTATATATCTAATAAATATGAAATGAAATGATAATCATATTATATCATATCAAAGTGTGCATACGATAATAAAATTTCAAACAAGTTACAACTAAGATGTCATTCCAATGATGTAAAACATTAAAAAATTCTAACAAACGTTAGTAAAGATAATAAAAAAATTGTTATACAATTTAATTATCAATTTTAATTTCTATTACATAAGATTGAGTACAAACCCTCTCCATTTTGTGCTACATATACACAACATTTCCACACTCAAGTGAAGGGGTGGTCAATGTTTCCTTTAAATGTTGAGTAGCTAGATGTAGTAAAAGTGTTGAAAATGAAATGGTTATGGGGACTGAGACTAGAGTCAACTCTAGGTGGAATAGAAGGATCAACAGGAATGGAACAAGTGAAATTGTAACTAGTAGCGCTGACTCTCTAGTTGCAAGGAGTGGTGAAAGAGAGATTCCCTTTGTTTATGTTACTTCCTAGAGAAATGGTTGTGTTTGAAGCTCACTTGTAGAATAGCTAGGATATAGAGGGATAATTCCACCATAAGCTTAGGCTTAGAAGTCAAAACAAGTCAATGACTTGTGGGAGGATGAAATAACTTGACTTTAGTCCAAGAATAAAGGCAAGGAAGGGGACCTAGAGGTGATCTAGGGCTATCCTAAAGGGTTGCTACAAGTCTGTACTAAAATTGTAAGTTCATTGTTCATTGAAACTTCTACAGGGTAAACACTTTCCATAAAGATGATTTCCACAAATTATTTGTGCTTTCCTAACTATTTGAGAACATATTCAACTTAGAGTTTGCTAGGGCTAGTAATTAGGGGTCAAATTCAAAATCAAAATAATCCTTGGAATCTATGAATTGGCATTGATCACTTCGTAGATTGGGCATGATGTACCCCTATTCACTAGTGAACCTATGTATTTTATATGTTACAACAATTTTCAACTAAATAAAAATGGCATTGGAATCCATTTGGAATTAGGATTGAAACCCAATGCAAGCATAGTCGATTATGCCCTTTGTTGATCAAGAGCATTGATCCCAACAAAATTTTGCTTTGGTCAGTTGTATACAAGTTGAAGGTTGAGCATTGGTTACATGAATTACAACTATGCATCATGGGTAGGATCCTTTAACTCGATTGGACTAACAAAGGATCCTTGAACTCAACTTGACAAAGTTCTGGTTTTGTAACTGAATTGTATTGACAATTGATTAATGAATTGCATTAGAAACAATAATTGCTTTTTAGAGACATCTTTATTTTATTTTATATTAATTTTTCACAATGATCCATGTTGATGAGATAAACAAGCCACAGGCCTACTATTTATTGACCATATGTTATCCAAAAATATGAATTTGTGACCTTGAAGGAAGTGTAGCACTTTGAGGATAAAATTGAGGGGTAGAAAGCCATTTCATCTTGCTTGTTAAAGCTTGAAAGTGGGCAACCAAAGAGGTGTTTCTGCCACCCAAAACTACACCAACACTTGGGGGATCAATAAAACAAATTGAGAAGCACAAACATAGATAACAATGGATTGAGAAGCAGATGTTGTAACAACGGGTGTTGTAACAAGAAGCCATTTCATATTGATTGTCAAAGCTTCAAAGTGGGTAGCCAAAGAGGTGATTCTTCCACCTAACACTACACCAACACTTGGGGGATCAAGAAAACAAATTTAAAAGCACAAACATAGGTAACAACAGATTGAGAAGAAGATGTTGTAACAATAGATGTTGTAATAGCAATTTCTATTGAAAATGTTGAACTTGCTGTAAAACTTAATGGTATAACAAGTGGTACTGTTGAAATTATTGAAACACTGACCATTATAGTGGATGATGTAACACAAATGTTATAACAACAAATGTTGTAATAGAAGATGTTGTAACAATAGAGGGGGTAGAAAGCCATTTCATCTTGCTTGTCAAAGCTTGAAAGTGGGCAGTAAAAGACGTGTTTCTTCCACCCAACACTACATCAACACTTTTGGGATTAAGAAAACAATTTGTGAAGCACAAACATAGGTAACAACAAATTTAGAAGCAGATTCTATAATAGAATATGTTGTAATATAAGATGTTGTAACAACAGGTGCCATAACAATTGCTATAACAATAGATGTTGTAAGAGAAAACCATTTCTTCTTGCTTTTCAAAGCTTTAAAGAGGGTAGCCAAAGAGGTGTTTCTACCACCCAACACTACACCAACACTTGGGGGATCAAGAAAACAAATTGGGAAGCATAAACATAGGTAACAATGGATTGAGAAGCAGATGTTGTAAGAACATGTCAATGTTAAATATGCTAAAAGTTATGTAGCAGTTGATGTTGTAACACCCATTATTATTGAAAATGTTGAAACTGCTGTAAAAGTTGATGGTATAACAAGTTCTACGAGTGAAACTACTGAAACAATGACCATTACAGTGGATGTTGTAACAACAAATGGTGTAATAACGGATGTTGTATCAACAGATGTTGTAGCAATTGAGTGGGTAGAAAGATATTTCATATTGCTTTTCAAAGCTTGAACGTGGGCATTTAAATATATGTTTATGCCACCCAACACTACACCAACACTTGGGGTGTTGTAACATTTTCTTGATACATTGAAAATTTCAACAAAAAAAATTATTGCACTTTGTGATAGTTTGTCGTTGGGTGATTTAATTGTCTGTTAAATCCCTATTATTTATTTTTCAACCCAAGGGTTTCATAAACTTAGAACCAAACCAAAATATATGGGACCTCAGATGCAACTATAATCAGCTTTAGAAGATAATTTATGGAAACTGAAGGGAGTGCAATTACAAACTAATTAGAAGTGCATATTACAAATATAAAATTCAACTAAGTAATTTCTAACTCATTATGTAATAAGCAGGAGAAGTGGCTCCTAACTTAGGAGAACCAGATTTGTCCTTCTTCTAGAATACTACTTCATGAACAAAAATAAAAAAACCATTAATTGACAATAGCTTAAGATGCATAAACAAATAATAGAAGAGACTCCTAACTAAGGAGGTCCTTGTTGTTCTTCATTACAAATTTATTCATCATTAATGCCATTATTGGAAAACTGGAAATTCAGAAAATCGCTTGAAACTAAAAAAAGAGAATGAATTTCAATTATTACTCATATCAAATGGAAGAGAGCCTAACTTAGATCCTTGTTTGTCCTTTCATACGCTGATAAGATTTAAACTAAAATTCATTAATTAATAATGAAAAATCTTCAAACATCTAAGTAAATGAAAATAAAATCTATAATGAAATAAATTGTTTCTTTGATCCTTTTAGAGTGAGCTCAATTCTCTTAAGAATAAAGTGAAAAACTATTCCATAAATTCATATACTACATTAAGACAATTTATATCTAAAAATATAGAAAGAAAACTTTATTCTATTCCATCATAAGTTAGGATACATGCTCCAAGAGTCCTCCCTTTGGAATGGAGGAGATACTCCTATTTATAGAAAAACATAAGAAACTAACTCATTAATGGAGATCCACTAATCCCTCCTAGATCCAAAAATCCTTCATATGGTTACAACCAATATGAGACACATATTCCTTTACCCATGATTTTTCTCCATGAGATATGCTTGACCCCTATCCCAAATCTCCTTCAAATATTCAAGAGAATTCGAATTTGAGTCTTGGAGGCCACATAGGAGTTTCTTCGAACCTTCCAAATCACCTACACATGTCACCAAACTCATTCCACCTTTAGGTATAAGCAAATACATGTTATTTTTCTAACTTTTAATCATAAATTCACTTTAAATACGTAAAATAAATAACTTTGGAAAATGAAAATATGAACCCATATGGTAATGGAAATATAGAGTTAGTAATGATAATGTGATGAAATGAGGTGACAAAATGAGGATAAAGGTGAAAATGGAGTGAAAGTGTATGTTAATTTGGCTGCCCAACATACCCCCCAACTTAAGTTATTGCATTTCCTCATGCAATATATTGCATTGATTTACTTTAATCATGATTTGATCTTTTGAATTGTCTTCCTTTTATATGAACTTTGGTTGATGTTAATTCTTCTTTCATCTTTGCATAATTATTTGATAACTTTTTTCATTTTTCAAAGTGTCCTTTTGAAAAATATTTGATTGCAACATATTAATTTGGTTGGTTCTTGTGTGGCAACCAACTTTTATTGGTATTGGTTCTTGTGTAACAACACTTTTGTTATTTTTGTGTTGCATCAAAAGACTTTGAAAACATTTAATCAACCATTCATTCTATGATCATCATTTTCAAAACATGTAACATTTTGAATCATAATGCAATAGTAGTTGTTTGGAAAAGTATGTTGGTTAGGATGACATGTGCATAAAGGACATATATGACATATGAGAGGTGATAATGGAATATGAATGTGATATATATCGATAAATGTGAATATGAGGTATGAACATGAATTCCCCCTCCAACTAGAGATATGACAATGTGAAAAGGAAGTGAGGAACTTTCCAAAGTTACAATTTTAAGCATTTTAAGGAATCGCATGACTAAAAATTAGAAAACCACATACCTTCACTTACCCTCAATGTACATGAGTTGTGGATGTTGAAGAGTGTGGTTGTTGATGCTGTCAGATCATGGAGTATGTAAACAAAGGAATTTGGATCTGCTTCTGTGTTCTCTTTGCTGATGACAAGGTTTGAATCTCTATTGTTGCTATAATAAATTGATATGCTGCAAAGTGTTAAAATGATATAGTCTTCAATCGTTATAACACCCGATGATACAATTCTAATCATGTGAATAAATGTGTCAATGTCAAACATGAAGAGAAGTCATTGGATTACCAACCATTGATGCATGTCGTTTGATGAGCCCCAAATTGGGTAACTTATTGGGCTCATTTTGCCTAATTGTCCTTGTTCAATCCTCCATTTTTCATAGATTATGCATGTTTTTTTAGTATGTTTATGTTGTTCGAACGAATAAGGGTGGTCACTCTACTAGGGAGGCTAATACGTGGTTATTTCAGGTTTTTTGGACAAGTTTTGGAGCAAAACCAAGCAATCATGGGACAGGTGCAGCCAAGCTTAATGTGAGGATTCATAGGGGGGTTGTCTCTGGCATTAAATGACCTTTCCTCGAAATCTCCACCCTCAACTCCGAGCTCAACAGGCCACTAAAACGAATCCTAAAGGCAGCCAAGCAGCTTTGGGAAGAGTGACTGTTTACTGCAGTTGGAACAGCCGAGTCCCTTGAATTTAGGAGGGCTGCTAGGCCCCTCATAGTGTATAAATAAGAAGGCCTCAGCCTTCGTAGTTTACTTTTGGAACTGTTGTAATTTTGCACTAGAGTGCTGTCATTTTCCCAGCTCGTTTTCTTGTAGCTACTGCTGTATAACTTTCTTGTGATGATTATTTTTGGATAATGAAAAGCAGTTTTATTTGGCATCAGCTCTGAGTTTTTTATAGGAGCCTGTAGCTCTTGGGGTTGGCCCCAACCTAAGAACCAAGGCCTCCTTCATGTATTGTTATTTGTTTTTATGTCTTTGCAAAATAATTTATGTTTAGTAGATTAACACTTTGTTGGTTACATAGGTCATGGTTAATGATCAAATAGGCTTTTGCATTCTCAGATTTAGTTGATAGATTAGTAACAGGGAAGATCTCCAAAAAAAGGCCCTCAAGCACCTCTGATCTCACCTCTCCCTTAGTGGGATCGTGAGCTGGGACAAAGGTGACATTGCTGCCAACAAAAACGTTGTTTTGCTTTGTCATGCAATTCTTAGTGTTGGAATCCTCATTTGCAGATGTTGATATTAGTAATGTTTAAATGCTCCAGTTTATGATTGCTTAGTTGGATAGTTATTTCACGCATTTCATTTCAAATAAACGTCTGTTCATTTCCTTTTGTTGTTACTTAGGTCAGAATAGACTGAAGTAACTAGGTCATAAGTTTTATAAGAGTTTGAAAAACCACTTGCAGAGTACCTGTTATCCTTCCTTACCTGCCCATACTCCATCCAACCCACCTACTTCATCCTTCACTTAGAACCCTTACCTTACATTTGCCTCATTTGCTTACTTTGCCATGATTCTCATCTTCGTGGGCAACATTGTTTCATCCCTCCTTGAACAAATCTAACCATCTGCGCCACACCTCAACTCCATCTCCCAAGTATTGAACTCCCCTACACCCCTATTTCACCTCCATACTCATTCCTCCACCTTTTTCCCTCCATCCATGCTCCAAAATCCCATTTCTGAACGTCTTGTAGAAAATTACAGACATCCTGTAGAACTCCTGCAGACTTCCTGTAGAAGCTCACGAAAGCAATTTCTTGAAGGCCAAACTCTGTGAAACTCTCAAGAAGGGTGCTAGGGACCCCTTAGGCCCTCTCTAAACCTTCCCAACCTCTTCCAAGTATTTCCTCTCGCCAATCCACCTCTGTGCAGTCAAAAACAGTTAAATTGCATGCATGATAATTCTGACAACTTATTCAAAAATACAAAAATATAGTTCTTTCAGATTTTGCTGTAGACATAGATTAGATACATGCATTTCATCTTCTTATAAGTCAATGGCATCTCTCCCAGTAGCTTGCATCCTCTTTCTTGCATCAGTAGAGCTAGCTGGTAAAATTAGGGTTTGCTAGGGTTTGTGTTTGCTTTCATCTTTTCAGTTTCCTTCTGCATATAGATTAGCTTCCTTCGAGTTAGCTTCCATCCATCAGTTAAACAGCCTCTTCTCAGAGCTCATAGAAGTTGGCTTGAGCCCCTAGTGGACTTGTGCTAGCTGACCAAGTGACAGTTGCGGCAAGAGCTAGTACTTGTGCATACAGCACCGTCGCTTCCAAGTTTGTTACGAACTACCGGGTTGATAAAAGTAAAGAAGGGAGTCCTAGGAGTTGCAGCATTGTTGCTGCAATACTGGAGCTCACCATCATTAACCAATGTGAGGAAACTCACCATTAATGGTAATGAGTGCCAAGGTACCTAAGTACATCTTGCGAAGGGTGAATAGATCAGCTGATATTGAGCCACTTGCAAAATCCAATGATGAAGGGACATTGGTGTATTCCCATGATTGTTGGCAAGAGAGCTTGTCATTAAGGAATACACGCCTCAAGGTACTACTAAGGACTCTAGTCTTGAACCTAGGTAATGTGTTGATGTCGATAGGCCAAGACTTGTTAGAAGGAAGGCCTTAAGGAATCCTCCATCATCTAACTCGAGCATGACACAATAATTTTGAAGGATTATGGATGTGAAATTTTGCAGTGGATCAAGGTTTATTTGGAAAAATGAAAAGGAAAAGGAATGAATCAGCTTTGTAGCGGAGATGAATGTTTTTATTGATGGGTTACATGTTAGAGAAAGTGAGGCAGGAAAATGACTGTGGAGGAAAATTTACGGACTGAAAAAGTGAGAATGAAATGAAGGTTTTATTTATTGAAAAAGGAGGAATACAGTGATGAATTGTTGGGAATGGTATCCCCCAAGGACATTTTTGGGGCTAAAAGACCATGTTTTGGTCAAATTTTGTAAGAAACTTGTAAAGACTCCGCATTATGTGGTCGTAGAGCACGAAGGTGTCATGAGCCATAAAGGGTTGTCCGACCTTAGTTTTGTAAAGTAAAGTGAGTTGTAAGAGATCTACCCATGATCTCCAAACCATGGGATTGTATAAAAAAAGCCAAGCTCTAAGTATTTTTGGAGACATACAAGATAAGAGAGTCATAGCTCTGAACTAACAAGTCTAAGTTTCAAGTCATAACATAGGTAGAGGCTCTACAGCGGAGTGTGCAAAGGCCTAGGGTGGAAGTCCGCAGCTCAGTGTGCAGACCCCTGGAGCTTTGTGCACAGGGTGGATAGAGTCTGTAATTACTTGGAAATATCAATAAAGAAGAGTATTCTGCAATTCTGTGTCTTTTCTTCTAATTAATGCATCTTGTCATTTTATGTATGAATTTCCTTTTTAATGCTTATATGATGCGCAAACAAATGCAATTACATTGGATAACTGAACGCATTTAAGGATATTTGTTTACACGGTACTAACTGTGATTATCTAATGAGATAAGTAAGACACTTAGAATAGTTTAGGAATCTACATAGTACGTTGCCATAACAGTGGGAAAGTACCTAAGCCACAGGTTAGGGCTGCGCGAAGGGAAATCGTACCCTTTCACGGAGGTATTGAAGGGTGGAATAGAGGGCTTGTCTGCCAAGCCCTAGAGGGAAGTGACCTGTGCTAATGCAGGAATAAAGGGAATAAACCGACATCACGACCATCTCAGGGTGTAGAAACTTGGTCTCAGCATCCCCCCATACGGCTTCGAGTGAGACTTCAGTCCACGCTCTGCGGGCTGATGCCGAAAGGGCCAGTAGTGTAGGGATTTGTTTGGCTAATTAATGTTGAACCTGGGTTAGGCCCCCACAAGCCAATAAATGGTTTTGTTTTCAGGACCAGAATATGCATAATAGATGTGTGATGTCGTATCACTGGAATCCAACTAAGAAAGAGATCGGAGACTGGTTGGATAGGAAGATCCATGAATTCGTGGTGCAGGAGAACAGAAACCTGTGACTGATAAAGGAGAAGTGGTTGGACAAATACCTATATACGGAGATCCACAAAATATTTTTCTACTCCTTTTCGGTTAATCTATACGAGTGGATCACGAAGCTAGCAGACGGCCAAGGAAAGTGGAAACTTGATGGTACTATTGTGTGGACCCCCGAGCTAGTACAGAAACTGGAAGTATCTGAGGACAAGATTGCCCCAATGTCGATCATGTCATAGGAGGATTTGTGACTAAATTCACAGTCGACACCTCAGTCAGCCACAGTGAGGTGGAGCGACGCTTTTTCAAAGGACTGTGAGGTAAGTACGTGAAAGCTTTGAATGCCTGGATTAAAATGCTATTGTGTGAAAAACGGTTTATGCAGCTACCTTGATTTTCGGAGCTACGCGAAGTGGAAAAACTTACAGGAACAAAGGAAAAAAGGGTCCTAAATATAGTCCATTGATTTCACCTCTGTGAATTGATGAAGAAGGGATAGCGCAGATTTCTCCGTGAAGTGATATTCAGTTAATAAGACAAGGATTCCCGTGAATACCACCTCTAGCCACACCACCTCCAACTTTGCCACCATCACCTGTGACTTCACCTGTACCACCTCCACCTCCACCGCAGTTCAGTATGGAAAATTCAGGGAAGCTACCTTTGTTCAAAGGCTTTGGGAATGAGAACCTGGACCAGTTCTAGTTCGTCATGAAAGCCATATGGAAGCTCAAGACATTACATATGATCACATAAATAAGGTGACATTGGTTAGTGCTCTACAGGATCGTGCGCTAACCTGGTATATCAAGTACTCTAATGATAACCCGAATGTTGGAGTGGCAGACATCCAGACAACACTGAATAGGGAATTCAGTAGGCCTAAATATGAGGCACAATTGATCATGGGATTCAAGGAAATCATGATGCAACCAGGCGAGACACCTTGGGAATTAGATCAGAGGTTGAAATGTAAGATCCGTGAAGCTAACATGAACTTAACAGATGGACATCATCGCAAGTGGTTTGTTGCCTCGTTATTTCCACACTTAAGGGTTGTGCTGTCACAACAGAAGATAACAACTCAAGTGGAAGCCTTGGAGATTGCAATGAGACTGCATGAAACATCGATGCAAGATCCAAATCTGGGGGTTCAACAGATCCAAGCGCAGTTGAAGAATCTGTGCCTTGAGATGCAAAGTCTGAAGCAGCACAAAATGGTTCGAACCAAGGTGCGTGAAGAGGTATGGTGCCTAAAATGCAAGAGTTAGGGACATGACAAAGACCATTTCCCAATCTTTACAAACTACATTGTAGGAGGAGGACCGATGCCTTTAAGGCCAGAAGCTTAAGTAGGACCGAGTGTGGGGCCTGCATTATGGTGCGCTATATGTCATGTAGCAGGAAAACATGCCACAGATAACTATCATTTTCTACACAAGTTTGTACAGACACCGCAACAACTGCTCTGCAACTTTTGTAGGTCAGTAGGGCATGATGAGCATAATTGTCAGAGTTATGAATTGATGATGGATAGAACTCCCGCCGATAGGGTTTATGCAGAAACGTTGCCCCCTAACTAGAGCGCGGGGATAGTGCGGACAGGATTTCAGGGGCGCGAACGAGGCTAAGGTGGAGGAGGACCTAATAGAGGTTAGGGACAATTGATCTGCTACAATTGCAGAGGACCGGGACACTATGCCCATGATTGCACTAACCCAACCCGTCTGTCATGCAAGTACTGCACATTGTTGATCATGAAACGAAAGACTTCCCTATGCTGATATCAAGGATATGTGACAAAGGGACACTACCACCTCTGCCAACCCAGAACCTGTAGATGATGAGGTTTGAGTCGTGTAAAGAAGACCAAAACGTGAATATAGTGCTCCGGAGTGGAATCACAATAAGAGAAGACAAAGGGAAATAGAATGAAAACAGTACATGGGTTCGCAAGGCTCCAGCAAAGGAGGTTGCGTTTGATTTAGAGCACGCACGTGAAACATTCATGGAAGCCAAGAAGAGCTTCGTTGAGGCTTCCATCTTGGGAAACAGGGATAAGCCTAATCCGGAGATGGACCCTTCTATGCTCACAACTTTCCGAGAGACCTGCATGAAGTTACTGTGCAATAGAAAGGCTGTGAAGGGGCTATAGGAGCTCATAAATAGATGTGCCAGAAACACTCTAGGTGAGTCGTGCTTAGTACGAAAGATTGGCAAGCATAAAACAAGAACGGGACGGGAGATGAGACTGACCACGTAGATAGGAGAATATGAAATGGATCAGGTTATTTTGGACCTAGGGTCAGATACGAATGTCCTACCGAAGCAGACTTGGGAACAAATGGGGAGACATGTGCTGCAATGGTGTCTGATTTAGCTAAGGATGGTGAATGAGTAGAAGATCATCCCCATGGGGCAGTTGCAGGGGGTGACTGTGGATATTGAAGGTGCGAGCGCGCTGACTGACTTTGAAGTAATAGAAATTGTGGATGACAGCAACCCCTATCCTGTGCTCCTGGGAATTGACTTGGCTACTAATATGAATGGGGTAATCAACCTAAAGAAGAGAAAGATGATATTTGGGAACAAAGCACTACGCATAATAGTACCCCTAGATCCTGCTGAAGGATCACTCTATACTGAACCAATCCACGATTATGAGTGTGATGACGATCTGGACTATATCTATAAAATAACAGCACGAGACCAAGATTGGGTGAATCCCACCGTGGATGGACGAATTACATGGGATCACAAGATTTCCTACACCTCAGACACCGATGAAGAGTTAGAATGCTGACAAAATTGGTTACAGTTGCAACATGAAGACCCGGTTGTTGCGCTGTGTGTCATTAGAGGTAAGAAATCTGCCTAATTATGATGTCCTAATTTGAGAGGGAGATATTAGAAAAGCAGTGCTTCCAGGAGTTGGACTAGGCATTGCTCGCTACACCCGCAAGGTGCTCGGGTATGCACAAAGGAAGCTTTGATGATTGGCGTGAATGTAGGAGAATGATGAGAACTCGCTTTGGGAAGCCGAAGATGTGAATGACAGATAGGTATGACGGGCGGGATGATCCGAGCGCACACTTGGCCAAATGGGCTCAGGCCTATGGGGAGAAGCCCTAGCCTGAATGGGTGCACTTGTTCTGTCATACCTTGGATATCGTCCCAATGAACTAGTATGTATAAATCGAGCTCTGCCATGGTACAAGTGAATGGGATATTCTTCGTGAAGGATTCATAATGACATTCAGTTTTGAACATGGGTTTGACAATATTGATGAGGCGCTACAAGAGGTGAAAGCAACAATCTTTAGGATACTGTAGAATCCTGTAGCCCTGATTCAACCTAAGTGGGCTACTCAGCTGAGTCGCCTGCTATAATGCTATAATGTAACCGCTGAAGAAGAGGATGAGGATCCGTGAAAGATTAAAATCCCATAAACAGAGGGTCATCGCGAGGTTGAAGGTACGCAAGTTGAGAATATTGATATAACCGCACTACTGAAAGCGAAACAGGTAAACATTGGTACGGAGGAAAAGCCCAAATTTGCAAAGATTGGAGACTACTGGGACGACATGATGGTGGATAAGGTCACTGAATTTCTCCACAAGTACCATGATTTATTCCCTACCAACTTTATAGAGTTAAAAGGGATAATCAGAGACCTAGGTGTTATGAAGATCACGCTAAAACCTAACGTGAAGCCGGTTAAGCAAAGACCTGACCATCTCAATCTGAAGTATAAGGAGAATGTCTGCTTAGAGCTAGACAATATGCTGATGACAGGCATCATTGAGCCTATGGAAGAATCTGACTGGGTAAGCCCAATGGTGGTATAGGAGAAGAATTAGAAGGATGAAATAAGGATATGCATGGATCTCAGAAAGCTGAATGATGCTTGTGTACATTATCCTTTCCTGACTTTGTTCACTAATGAAGTGTTGGACAAGGTAGGTGGCTAGGAAGCATATTCCTTCACTGATGGGTTCTCTAGGTACCACCAAATCAAAATCATGTCAAAGGATAGGAGTAAGACAACCTTCATGATTGAGTGTGGTTGTTTTCAGTACACTGTAATGTTGTTTAGATTGAAAAATGCACCTGTGATCTTCTCGCGTGTATTTGTTGCTGCATTCAAGGAATTTATCCATAAGTTCCTTGAGGTATACTTTGATGATTGGACTGTGCTTGGGCTGTTAAAATTATTGGGCATGGAATCCCCCCAAGGCATGTTTTGGGGCTTAAAGCCCAAGTTTTGACCAAATCCTTTTGTAAAAGCTTCGTGAATTGTGGGCGCGGAGCACGAAATCATAATAGAGTCACAAGGTTGTCCGCCCTCATTTTTGTAAAGTAATGCTGGATTAATAGACCTACCCATGGTCCGCATACCATGGGATTGTATGAATAGAGCGAGACTCTAAGTGTAGAAGAGAGCATAGCATAACGAATAGAAGGGAAGCATGAGAAGTCTAAGTGATCGAGTCAAAGTGTAAAGTGTGTCTTTGGGTCGTAGAGTAGGAGAAAGCTCTGTAGCTGAGTGCGCAGAGGCCTAGTAGTCCGTAGCTGAGTGTGCAGGGTAGGTCAAGTCTGTAACTGTTGGAAGAATCAATAAAGAGAAGTTTACCATATTTTTGTGTATGTTTTCCTATTTTAATTTATGATTGGGTATAATTTGCAAGTATATTGTTTATTTGTTGCGTGAATTCTATGAATGTTTGTGTAAATAAATATAACGTAAGACATCCAAGTACACGAAGGTAATTAACTGGCATAGGAAGATAATTAAGATCTCTAGTAATAGCGTAGAGCGTTGCTCTAGCAGTGGGGAAGCCCCACAACCCTTGGTTAGGGTTGCATGAAGGCAGTATATCAGGGCGTAAGGAACAGCGAAGTGTGTGAAGTGACCTGCGCACAGGGTCGAATAGTTGGACCTGTCGAACCTCTCAGACATCTCAAGGGTGCGGAAACTTGGTTCTAACACCCTCCCATACTACTTCGGGTGAGACCTCAGTCCACGCTCCGTGGACTGTCGCCGAAAGGGCCAGTAGCACAGGGATTTGTTTGGCTAATTAACTTTGAACCTAGGTCAGGTCGCAACAAGCCAACAAATGGTTTCGCTGCCGAGATCGGGATCTGCATAGAGATGTCTGATGTCATATCACTGGAATCTGACAAAGAAAGTGATTGAAGATTGGTTGCATAGGAAGATTCATGAGTTCACAATGCAGGAAAATAGGAATCCGTGACTATTAAAGGAAGAGTGGTTAGGATGCTACTTCTATATAGAGATCCATGAAATTTTCTTCACATCCTTCCCCATTGAGTTATACGAGTGGATCGTGAAGCTAGCAGATAGCCAAGGAAGGTTTAAACTCAACAAACCTATTGGGTGGACTCCAGAATTGGTGCGCAAACTGGAAGCATCGAAAGATAAGATCGTGCACGCTATTGATCACTGGCTCGATTGAATAATAGGAGGACTCATCACTAAATTCGCGATAGATACTTCAGTCAGTTATAGCGAGGCGGAACGATGCTTCCTCAAAGGACCGCGAGGTAAGTACGTTAAATCTTTGAACACTTGGATTAAAATCCTATTGTGTGAAAAATAGATTATGCAAATAAATTGATGTTTGGGGCTACACGAAGTGGGAGAATATACAGAAACGAAGGTAGCACAGAACTAGAAACTAGCCCCTTGATTTCACCTCCGCGAGGGGGCAAGGAAGAGCTCATGAAGGTCTCGCCAAGAAGTGCGATCAATTTGATAAGGCACCCCACCCACACCACCGCCAGTTTCACCGTCTTCACCCCCGTCTTCATCCATACCACCTCTGCCACCACCGCGAAGCAGTATGGCAAGCGCGATAAAGCTACCAGTGTTCAAAGGAGTAGGGAATGAAGATTCAAACTAGTTTTGGTTCGTGATAAAAGCTGTATGGAAAGCACAGGGAGTCACAAATGACAATATAAAGAAGGCAAGTTGGTCAGCTCTCTGCAGGATCGCGTGCTGACTTGGTCCAATAAGCATTCCAATGACAATCTGAATGCGAGGATCACAAATATCCAACCTACGTAAACAAAGAATTTAGCAAGCCAAAGTCAGAGGCACAGTCAATCATTGGGTTCAAGGAAATCATAATGCTACCAGGCGAGACCCCTTGGGAGTTGGATTAATGACTGAAGTGCACAATTTGTGAAGCTAACATGACGTTAATAGATGGGAAACATCGTGAATGGTTTGTAGCATCTTTAATGCTGCATCTACGAAATGTGCTATCACAATAGAGGCTAACCACTCATGTTGAGGCCTTGGAGGCTGCGATGAGATTGCACGAGACCCCAATACAAGATGCCAACCTAGGATTTCAGCAGATTCACGCGTAGTTAAAAAACTTGTGCCTTGAGATGCAAAGTTTGAAACAAGATAGGACAACCCGCCCAGAGATGCGCGATGAGTTATGGTGTGTAAAATTCAAGGGCCAGGGGCATGACAAGGACCACTGCCCGGTGTTCATGAATTACCTTGTGGGAGGAGGGCCAATGCCATTAATATCGGAGGCACAAGCAATACCGAGCGCGTCGCCTGCACTATGCTGCATGATTTGTTCGATAAGAGGAAAGCATGCTGCAGATAACTGCCATCTATTATAGAAGTATACACAGAATTCGCAGCAATTGTTCTGTAATTTTTGTAGGTCAATGGGACATGATGAGCGCACTTGTAGAAGTTATGAGTTGATGATGGATCGAACTCCTGCCTACAGAGTTTAGGCCAAAACACTGCCCCTTGATCAAAATGCAGGAATGGTGCGCACCGGATTTTAGGGGCACGGACGAGGTCGAGGAGGAGGGGGACTAGGAAAAGGTCGCAGACAGCTGATATGTTACAATTGTGGAGGGCCAGGGCATTATGCACGCGATTGTACGAATCCAATGTGACCATCATGCTTGTATTGTATGTTTTTTAATCATGGAACGGAGGATTGTCCCACACTAATAGTGAGGTTATGTGATAAAGGAGCACTCCAACCTCCCACGACTCAGAACTCGCAAATGATGAGGTTTGAGCTGGGCGAGGAAGACCCTAATGTAAATATCGTGCTCCGGAGTGGAATTACGATAGGGATTACAAAGGCAAGCTGCCTGAAGAAAGTGCCTGGGTTCGCAAGGCTCCAACGAAGGAACCAGAATTTCATTTGGAGCACGCTAGGGAGACCTTATACATTCTGCAGGATGGGATAATTGTAGAACTGTGGGCTAGGGAGAGCCACACATTGCAAGTCCTTAGTAAGTAGAAAATTAACATGGAACAATTGAGCTTTCAGCACGACGAAGTGGTGTCGTAGAATCGATAGCTGGTATAGGTACTAGATGAAGCTCGTCAAAGCGTCCCTGAGCTGGCTATCCTAGCAGACACACCAGTAGAGGGGTGCATCCACAAGCTAGCAACAAGGGTACATGAGATGCGGGAGGAAATGACAAATGTTCAGCTGGAGCTAAACCTTCATACTACCAAGCTACGGTTAAAGGCACATCCATCCACCTCTCTGAAAGTCAAAGAACAACACACTAGCGCTATTGCAGTGGGACTGGACGAGATCAGCAGTGTAATGCGAGATTGCACCAGCATGTTTGAAGAGTCATTTGAGGTCCTCACGAATCTGCAAGAGGACCCCAACATCCAGCACTTAGAGATAGAGGCGTGAGAACTCCAACAACACTATGACAACATCAAAGGAACTGCGCAGATGGTGGCCCTCACTCAAAGGCTCGCACAGATGCAACAGGCCAAAGCGGTGAAAGAACAAGTGGACGCGGCATGACACAAGAAAGCAGTCCTGAAGGCGTGCGTTCAGCCTTAGATTGATGAGGCCTTCACCATCATAGCAGAAATTGAAGGAAATCTCACACAAATGCAAGGGATACAGGCACAGATGTAGAGAAGCAGTTTTGACACAATGGTCTCGGAACAACACGTACAACAAATCCAGCAGGCAGCAGCTCAATGTGTTCCCGACCTTGCAGCAGTTCAAGCAGAGTTGGAAGGACTCCGCATGAAGATCTCCGCGCCGACAGAGTGACTCGAGGGCAAGTCACATTGTTTGTGTTGGGGGCTTGTTGGGCATGGAATCTCCCGAAGGCATGTTTGGGGCTTAAAGCCCAAGTTTTGACCAAATCATTTTGTAAATGCTCTGGGAATTATGGGCGTGAATCGCGAAATCATAATAGAGTCACAGGGTTGTCTACCCTCATTTTTGTAAAGTAATGTCAGCTTGATAGACCTATCCATGGTACGCGGACCGTGGGATTGTATAAATAGAATGAGGCTCTAAGTGTAGAAGGGAGCATAGCATAACTAATAGAAGGGAAGCATGAGAATTCTAAGTGATCAAGTCGAAGTGTAAAGTGTGTCTTTAGGTTGTAGAGTAGGAGAAGGCCCTGCAACTGAGTGCACAGAAGCCTAGTAGTCTGCAGCTGAGTGTGCGGACCCCTGCAACTGAGTGTGCAAGGCAGGTCGAGTCTGTAACCGTTGGAAGAATCAATAGAGAGAAGTTTACCATATATCTTTTCCTGTTTTAATGTATGATTGGGTATAATTTGCAAGTATATTGTTTATTTGTTGCACAAACTCATATGAATGTTTGTGTAGATAAATATAATGTAAGACATCCAAGTATGCGAAGGTAATTAACTGGTATAGGAAGATAAGTAAGATCTCGGGTAATAGCACAGAGCGCTGCTCTAGCAACACGAAAGCCCACAACCCCTGGTTAGGGCTGCGCGAAGTCAGTATATCAGGGCATGAGGAACAGAGAAGTGCGTGAAGTGACCTGCGTGTAGGGATGAACAGTTGGACCAGTCGAACCCCTCAGACATTTCAAGGGTGCGTAAACCTGGTTCCAACACCCTCTCATACTACTTAGGGTGAGACCTCAGTCCGCGCTCTACAGACTGTTGTCGAAAGGGCCAGTCATACAGTGATTTGTTTGGCTAATTAACTCCAAACCTGGGTCAGGCCCCAACAAGCCAACAAAAACACCATGTAGCAGGCTTGCGCCTGATGCTGGATACCTGTTGAAGATGCCATATCGCGCTCAATATAAAGAAGTGTCTATTTTTTGTTCCTTTTGGGACCCTGTTGGGTCATGTGGTTTGCAGACAGGGATTGATGGTAGATCCCGCGAATATCACTGTGATACTGAACTTGGAAGCACCAAGGAGTGTGAAGCAACTGTGCGCTACCTTAGGAGACACGGGATATTATAGAAAGTTTATCAAAGGCTATGACCAGATCACCGCGCATATGCAGAAATTGTTGAAGAAGGACATTACATTTTGTTGGAACGAGGATTGCTTGGATGTATTGAAAGAAAACATGGTCATTGCGTCGATTCTAGTCTTCCTAGATTGGAAGAAGGAGTTTCATGTACATGTCGACATGTCATGTAGAGTGCCGAGAGAAGTGTTGACATGGGCTGACGAAGGATACTTGGACCATCCTATCACGTTTGCAAGCAGAAGTTTATCCACGGTGGAGAATAAATATTCCACCACTGAGCGCGAAGGGTTAGCCATGGTGTATGCGCTCTAGAAGTTTAGGCACTACTTGTTGGGTGGCCATTTTAAAATGTATACAAATCACTCCACACTGAAATACATGGGTCTATAACCTTGTTGGGGGGGGGGGGGGGGGGAATCTACAGGTGGCTCTTATTGTTCCAGGAGTATGATTTTGAAGTTATTGTGAATCCTGGACGACTGAACGTGGGACCAAACCATCTGTCGCACATTGAAACAGGGGAAGAGCCCACTAATTTGGAGGAAGGATTGCTTGACGCGCAGCTATTTGTAGTGCACATCGTGAATGGTCATTTTGAAGATATAATACACTTCCTAATGATAGGAATTGCCCTAGAAGGATACACTATCCAGCAAAAGAGGGAACTAGTGGTGCGTGCGATATATTTCTTTGCCATAGCTGGGCATCTATACAAAATGGGGTCTGATGAGATATTTCAACGATATGTACCCGTTTTTAAAAGAAGAAAAATCCTTGCAGACGCTCATGGGGGCACCGTGGGAGGAGATTATGTAGGAAGATCAACTGTGCAGAAGATTCTAAGCGCAGGGTTCTAGTGGCCAACCCTCCATCAGGATTCAAAAGTGTACTGCAAGGCGTGCGATGTATGTCAAAGGACTGGTAGGACATTACGGAGGGATGAGATGCCTTTGAATCCACAAATGACATCACAAGCCTTTGAGAAATGGACGATAGATTTTGTGGGATCCATTCAGCCCCAAGGAAAAATGGGAGCAAGGTACATTATGACCGCGACAGAGTGTTTGACTCATTGGGCAGAGGCACAGCCTGTGCAGGATTGTACAGGGACAACTGCTACAAAGTTCCTCTTTGAGCATGTACTGACGCGATTTGGTTGTCCAAAGATCTTGATGAGTGATCAGGGTACGCACTTTCTGAATGAGATGATCAACGCGCTTACGGAGGAATTTTAGGTATATCACCAGAAGAGCACACCTTATCACCCATATGCTAACAGGACAGTGGAAGCATTAAATAAAGTGCTAGAGAATGCACTGACCAAGGTTTACAATGCTCAACTAAGTGATTGGGACCTACGCATACCTGCAGTACTATGGGCTTATCGAACAACATGCAAGAAGTTGACTGGACAAACCCCCTTTAGGCTTGTTTATGATGTTGAAGCAGTAATGCCTATGGAATATATTGTGCCTAGTCTGCACATAGCGATGCTCACAGGTATGATGGATCGTGGAGCCTTGGAGAAAAGGCTCGCATAGCTAGATGAGCTTGAGGAAGAGAGATTCTTAGCTAGATTTCACCAACAAGTCCAAAAGCAACGCAGAAAAGCATGGCATGATCAACATATTAAGTTGCGTACCTTTAAGGTAAATGACTTGGTTTTGTTATATGATAGTAAGTTTGATAAATTTCCAAGGAAGTTCAGGATGCACTGGTTAGGGCCCTATGTCATTAAGGAGATTACTGGCAGAGGAGAGGTACATCTGGTCAAATTGAATGGAGATCCCTTCCCAGGAAAGGTGAATGGCAGTCGATTGAAGCCATACACATGACAGTCCCGCCATGTGACTAGATGAAGGTAGCACAGTCTTAGCGCTCCAGGCAGTTGAAAGGAGGTGTGGGACTATAAACTACACTACCCAGGTGTTATAGACATTTTTGGGCACTGCACCCCAATCATAAATGTCCATAAACTGAGGGATCCTAAGTCCTTAAAAGTGTTGCTTCACTAACTAAAGGAACATGGTCAGCTGATTACATCATCTCCCAGAAGTTCTCCACAGAAAACTACGCAGAAATGGTCAAAATTGGACCATACTGAATGTCCAGTGTAGAGGGTGCGATGCATATCACCTTCCCAGTGTAAAGGGTGTGATGCATACTGGATGGCCCCTCTGTAGGGTGCGATGGGCGAGAATGGACAAATGGCAGGGGCAGTTTGTGAGGTGGAAGATCATAGAATCTTCCA